>BPLR01006905.1:0-92709 GCA_021605095.1 Caerostris extrusa | reverse complement strand
ATGAAATTCAACGCCCGGAAAACGCAGGCCTTCGGTTCAACTTGCAAAACTGGCGAGGTTTTGCTTTTACAGTATCGAATCCACTAAACGCAGTCTGGTCCCTGGTAAAGATCGCGTGTGGTGCTTGGGAGCTATGGAAGCGCTGCTGATCTCCGCATGACTGCGGCTTATCCTTCGTTGCATGCGCCCAGGACAGTCGCAAAATGAGCACACCTGTGCAGCGCATGCCTTAAGGCATCCAAGACCAAGCTGCTCCATGTGTTTGCCAGCTGCATTAGAAAGAAAAATATTTATTTGTTATTATTAGTTAGGTGCCTTCTTCAAAGGTGCTACAGCCACATGGTGGACCAAGTTCTCTGACCCATTCCAAAAATATGAGAAGTTGAATTTGGTCATACAGACTCGAACTTTAGATTAAATCAGTCATATTGTAGGCCGAACCTATGGTTTAAAGTGTATTCCAAAACCACTACAAAGATCAATAGCACCGCCTGGACTCGGAGCGCTGTCGATCGATGGTACTGGAGCGTCAGGCACGCTAGTCACTCAACCATCAGACCTGCTGACTAAGTCTAAATAAAGACAATATATCGATGTCAGGTAATTCTTTTATGTGTCTGCCGCCAAGTTACAGCTACAACCGTGATAAACAGAAATATAATTAAAAAAAAGATCGACATGAAAAACTATGTACAGCAATCTTGTACATTCCTACCTATGAGATTGAATTACAGCATACGAATTATGAACAATAATATGTTTAGTATTCTGATATGCTCTTTTCTGATCTAAATCAAATTCAAGCGGCATATATTGGCAACAACATATAGGTGTGCTAATGTAGCCATATTTTTGCATAAACGGAGCTTCAAAATAGACATCAAATAACTGAGCGGCGAGCACTCAGATGAAATCTAACGACCTTGCGAAACTAACAGTAATTTCGTGGCGCTTTTTTGGGTTCTTTTTGCTTGTTCGCAAGGATTATAAATAACAGACATAACCAAGGCGTGGTAATTGCATAAAGGTGAGATGAGATGTTAAATATGGATGCGAATGGTAGGTGCAGCTGTGAATTTCAGCACGAATTTTCAATGATTCTATCTGCTTTTACTTTGTTCTGTATGGAATATGATTAATATTTTAGTAATCAGGGATAGATGGACGCGAATGCATGCTATCTGCCAATGTCCTATCAATACCATATTACTGAAATTTACTCATTTTATACCATTATAATGTGAAAACATGAAGTTGGTAATTTTGTTTTTGAAGGATTTTCAGATATTTAATCAACCATTTTATATGAACTAACATTTTTTTTCTTATCCCATTTGGTTGAGTCGATAGCAACATTTTTAGACCAAGTCCATGAACCCATACGGTCTCATGGAAAGTAAAAAGAGGGCAGCTTCTGTTTGACTGAACACCTATAGGCAACATCCATAGGCATTCCACTCCGTGTCATTGAAGTAGGAGGGCAGTGCCTTCAAGAGTTTTAGGGAAACTAACCCGAATTTAGCTTATTGTATGAGAAAACCCGGAAAAACTCCCACCAGGTAGTCCGACTCCACGAGGCAAGATGCTGAACATCGCAAACGTCATCGAATCTCTCCATTTTTTGAAACAGTTTCCAACAAAGCCACCAGCCTGGAACTTCAGCACTAATGCTCATCAGCTCTCGCACGTTGCCACTGAGGCACGAGTCACACTTCTTAACTTAAAAGTATACATTGAAAAATTAGAAAATATTTTATTCCTTTTTTTTATTTTTACAGACCTAGAAGTTCAGATCCCTTTGTCAATAACATGCTAGTCTGGGTTCAGAATTCGTATCTGCTCAATTATCTTTTACGAAACGATTTTATCATACATTTTTTCTACGATATTTTTGTTTAAAGTATGTCCCATTTTTAAAATGTTCTCAACAAAAAGTAGATGTGGTTGTTACGAGATTTTCTTATTAAATTCCGCAAGCCTTATTTTAATCAACGTATATTTATGAATATACATTTTGTTGCCGACTCGTAGTTCAATGGCAATGTGCACCGCTGGGGAGCATCAGGGCTGGGATTCAATAATCCGCTTTGCTGTAGACAATGTTTCAAAAGAGGAGACTCGGGATGGCGCTCTGTCATGTTCAGGACTTGCCAAGTGAGTCTGACTAACTGGTGGGAATTTTTCGGGTTTTCTTCAATACGATACTCCAATTCGGGGTAGTCCCCTTTAAAAGTCCTCCTGGAAATCTCCTGGAATCTCCTGAATTATCAACGAATAATTTTGTTAACAATGAATTGATTTCTTCCATATTAACACTGAATTAATGAATACTTTTGTTAACAATGAATTGATTTCTTCCATATTAACATTGAATTAATGAATAATTTTGTTAACAATGTACTTATTTCTTCTATATTAACAAAGAATTAACGAATAAGTTTGTTAACAATAAATTGATTTCTTCCACATTAACAATGATAATTTTGTTAACAATGAATTGATTTCATTCATATTAACAATGAAATAATGAGTAATTTTGTTAACAATAAATTGATTTCATCCATATTAACAAAGATAATATTGTTAACAATGAATGGATTTCTTTCATATTAAGAATGAATTAATGAATAATTTTGTTAACGATGAATCGATTTCTTTTATTAAACACTGAATTAATGAATAATTTTGTTAACAATGAATTGATTTTAATAATATGGAAGAAATGAATTTATTGATAACATAATTATCCTTGTTAATATGGAAGAAATCAATTTATTGTTAACAAAATTATTATTGTTTATATGGAAGAAATCAATTTATTGTTAAAAATGAATTGAGTTCTTTCGTATTATAAGAGAAAATAAACAAATTCGGTTTTTCAGTTGAATTATGGACTCTATAACTGTTTAACTCTAAAAAAAAAAAAAAAAAGAATAAGAACGGAAATACAAACAAATTTAGAATGATTATGTCGAAAACTTGCATATACGACGCACGCAATACTTGTACGTTTTCCACGAATTGCAAAATATGAACATCCAGCGGTTCGACCTTCTCGGAATACATTTTGTGAATGTAAGCGTCAACAAATATTTCCATAAGACCATACACAGCACGGCGTCCTTCGTCTCTGAGGGAGGACAGCAGGCGTTAACAATGAACCCACGCGCGCAAGTGTCTTCGAGGCGGCCCTTTTTTGTGAGTGAAAGTGCTGCTCGGCCCTTTTGACCTTGGGCTCCCCAAATTACAGGTGTGCTCTTACGAAAAGATGGACTCTTTCGGAAAAAAGTATCTTCTCTTTTGTGATAAGTGCATGGTGTCATTTTATAACCAGGCCGTGCGCCGTGTTATTTTGAGAGTGTGCAGTGAAAATAAGCATATTTTAATTTTATAACATACAAAAAGGAATTAAAGTGATTTGACCTTGAAATATATAAAAAATGATAAAATTTCAGATTTTTTTAGTGTTGTGTTTATATTAGAATTGCTTATGGTGAAGTAGACATTGTTGTTGTTTTTTAATGTTGTTGTTTTGTTGTTTGAAGAAGTTGTTTTTTAATTTTGGTCGAAGGTTTGAAACTTTTCATGTGTATCTTAGCGGCCTCATGATGGCCAATTGGCTGGAGCATTAGCCTTTGGTACAACATCAGTACAATGAAATACAATACTTAAAAGAGAAAATATGGTAATATGTAACTAACATAAGCATGGCGGCCTGATGGCCAATGGCTAGCGCTGGGGCCTTTGGTACCACAGAGTTCGAATCCTGGAGGTGGCCTGGATGCTTGTTAGTGATTCGGAATCCACATTAAACTGTAAGTCCCGGTCTAATTAGCCTAAAGTGTGCACAAAATGACCGCAGAGCGACAAACCAAATCTCACATATGTATTCTAACATCAATGTATATTTTATATCGACTCATGGCCCAGTACAATGTTTGTATCTAGAATGCAGGAAGGTGTCGTCTGTTGTGGTCACTGCTTTTTAAAAAATAGTAGACTCGTTATTGATTTTGACAACGTGTGTGAAATATTTCGCACAAAGACAGGCTGCTTGGTGGAGTTTTTCTTGGTTTTCTCCCATTCGTCACTCAAAGGGAGAAAACTTACTCCTAAAATTCCTCTCAGAAAGCATAAATTCTCCATCAAATTGCTAACAAAGCGTTTTTTAAAAAGGCAGCTGTAGTTTGCTGTATTAACATAAAAAAGATCTTCATTGGTATTAATTAAGCAATTATGTTATTGTAAATAATTAACTAATTATGTGTGTGTCTAATCCTCAGTGTCCTGCAGTACGGGAAGGACATCCCATGAGTGATCTACTCATAGATGGAAGGAAAGGGGCAGCTTCTGTTGTGATGGAGCATCTGTAGGTAAAAGTCTGACTTGGCTCCCTGTCGTTGAAAGGAGACGGACAATGCTTTCCGGGTGAAATTTTAGGGGGAACTATCCCTCATTTGTGCACCGTATGAGAGAAAACTCCCACCAGCTAGTTCGACTCACGAAGCAAGATACTGAACATCACAAATGTCATCGAGTCTCTTCGGTTTTTTTGCAGCAACGTCTACAACAATGCCGACAGTGTACTGAACCTCGACCTTAAAGTTGCTACTGAACCCCCGAATCGGGCAAACAGTTATGTTGTTGTTATTAATTAATTATGTTGTTATTATTAATTTATTATGTTGTCATTTTAAAAGTAATTTATTTTCCTTTTTTTTATTCAATTTTTTTTTATCTTATCGAAGAACATTAGCTATTAGCTTCTGTCTTGTGAGTTGAAAATAAAATTAATAAAATTTTGAAGTTCAATTTGGATTTAAAAAATAAAATAAGCGGAGGAAGGAACAAAATGCTAGCTAGATGCAGGTCCCTAAATGTACTTCTTATAGGTTGCGTTGGCAAGAAGTATAACCACAAATGCATGAGACATTATAACATAAGACATCTAAACTTCGTAAAAAAAAAAAAGCTGAAATTTTGAAAATTAAATCCATTCGAAATATTAAATAAAAAAGGAAAAAATATATCTAAATCGAAAATTTAATGTTTTTTTTTTTTTCAGAAAAGCCTTTTTTTTTTTTCCTATTTTTAAATATTTATTTTTAACCAAATAACATTTTATTTATTTCGATTTCTTTATTTTTAACCAAATAACAATGTATTTATTTCAATTTCTTTATTTTTAAACAAATAGCAATTTATTTATTCTGATTTATTAATTGTTAACCAAATAACACACATTAAAGAAAAGCGAAAGTTCTGGAATGAAATCTGTAATCAGTGGTGTAACGAAATACAAAGATGTTTTTGTACGCGTACCCTATATTTATTACACCCAGTAGCAATTATACCTAAATTACCTGAAAAGTAAAACCAGTGTTTTCGTAACTTTTCTTACAGGTATGTACAAAAAAGAAGAAGAAATGTCAGGAATTTGGATTGCGAATTGCTACTGTAGACATTTCAAGTAATTGAGCTCACAAATTATTAGTGTTTCCCACAAAGCTCTCTTGTAATTAGACTGCAGTGCGGTTCTTTTTTTTTTTTTTATTCATTATAATTTAGAAATTCGCTGAAAAATTCTTTTTTATTTACTTATTACATGCTGAGCAATTAGTCTTTTACACAATACCACCCAAATACCAGCGTTGTCTTGGAATTGCTTTTAATGGAAAAAAACTTTCCTGACATACATTAGCGAATTTTGTCTGGTAATTCTAAATTGCTTTATATTCCTTGTATTATTTTTTACTTATTTTTTCAGCAAAATATTTACTTATTTTTGTCTATGTTATTATATTGTAAAATTAAATAATTGAAACACCTGTGAATAAAAGTGACATTTAAGAATGCGCTTCGTAAGCATTAAAATGTAATTTTAACTACCAGTTTTTTTAATGTAAAAAAATCTATATTATAGTACTACTACACCATCATTGCGACTAGAGTTGAGTGGCTCCTTTTACAGTTTAGGAACGATGTGGGTGAGAAAAGTCTGATTGGACTCTGTGACGCTCTACGGTTATATGAGATCGGGACCTACGGCTTAAAGTGGAATCCGAACCACTATAACATCCATGGCACCGAGCGCCAGAGCCATCAGGCCCCTTGTACACTGAAGTGACAAAAGTCATGGGATAGCAATATGCAAATTTTCAGATGGCAGTAACATCGCGTAGAACAGGTATAAATGCGCAGTGCTTTCGCAGAGCTTTCATTTCTGTTCAAGTTATTCATGTGAAGAGGTTTTGACGTGATGATGACCGCACGACGGAATTAACTTTGAACGCGGAATGTTAGTTGGAGCTAGACGCATGGGTCATGCCATTTCGGAAATCGTTAGGGAATTCATTCCCAGATCCACTGTGTCAAGAGTGTGCCGAGAGTATGAATTTCAGGCATAACATCCCACCATGGACAGCGCAGTGGTCGACCGCCTGCACTTAACGACCGAGACCGGCGACGTCTGCAAAGAGTCGTAAATTCTAACAGACAAGCAACACTGCGTCAAATAACCGCAGAAATCAATGTGGGACGTACAAGGGACTTGTCTGTTAGAACTGTGCGGAGAAATTTGGCTTTCTTGGGCTATTCCAGCAGAAGACCGACTCGAGTGCCTTTACTGTCAGAACGACATCGCTTGCAGCGACTCTCGTGAGCATATCGGTTGGTCCCTAGATGAATGGAATACAGTGGCCTGCTCCGATGAGTCACGATTTCAGTTGGTAAGAGCTGATGGTAGGGTTCGAGTGTGGCGCAGATCCCCACGAAGCCATGGACCCAAACTGTCAGCAAAGCACTGTTCAAGCTGGTGGTGGCTCCGTAATGGTGTGGGCTGTTTTTTCATGGCATGGACTTGGTCCTCTGGTGCGACTGGACCGAACATTGACTGGAAATGCTTATGTTCAGCTACTTGGAGATCACTTGCAGCCATTCATGGACTTCATGTACCCAAACAACGATGGAATTTTTATGGATGACAATGCGCCATGTCACCGGGCCACAACTGTTCGCGATTGGTTTGAAGAACATTCTGGACAATTCCAACGAATGATCTGGCCACCTAGATCGCCCGACATGAAACCCATCGAGCATTTGTGGGACATCATCGAGAGGTCTGGTCGTGCCCAAAACCCTGCACCATCAACGCTTTCACAATTATGGACGTCTATCGAGACAGCATGGCTCAATATTCCTGCAGAAGATTTCCAACGACTTGTTGAGTCCATGCCACGTCGAGTTGCGGCACTTCGCCGGGCGAAGGAGGGCCGACACGATATTAAGAGGTATCCCATGACTTTTGTCACTTCAGTGTATAATGGTAGGAGGAGGTAGTTTTAGTGAAGTTGTATACATCTTGGATTTTTGTCAAAGGCGTAAAATGCCAGACCTCACAGACTTTCAACGAGGCCAAATTGTAGGAGACCGAATAGCTGGAGCAACTGTGACCGAAATCATCCCAACTTTTTGGCGTTTCTAGAGGTGCGGTGTCTAAAGTCATGACAGTTCACACACAGAGCTCGGCAAAGCAAAAGGGTGGAAGGTATGAGACGCTGAGTAAAGAGACCGACGTGTATTGAAGTGGATTGTAATGTCTAAAAAGAAAACGACTGCAGCTAAAGTGACAGCAGAGCTCAATCAGTTAATCTGGATTCTCCAGTGTCAATCATTAAAGTTAGGAGATACCTTTATAAATAGGGCGTTTAAGGCAGAGCAGCAATTCCCAAGCCACTTGTAACAGATGTTAATTCCAAACGTCGTCTACAGTGATGTTACAACCACAAAACCTGACCAACTGATAAGTGGAAGACAGTTAGTGGCAGAGGAATCATCTTTCATATTTTCCCCACAACAGGACGATTGCACATTTGGAAGACACCTGCATAATCGCGATTGTCACCTTCGAACTGTCAAGCATGGAAGTGGATCTGTCATGGTATGGGCAGTCATGTCGTGATTTTCTGCTAGCCCAATTGTAACCCTGAAAGGAAGAAACACTGGAAAGATTTTTTAGCTGGCCAGGTACATTCTATGATGCAAACTTCATTTCTGGCAGGAAATGAAATTATCCAGGATGTAATTCTTCTAATCATGCAGCGGGATGTGTGCAATCATGATTTGATGAGCACGAAGATGAAGTGAAACATTTACTTTGGCTCACATAATCTTCCGACCTCAATATCGTGGAACATCTGTGGTCTATTTTAAAAATATCAATCCATAATCGATATCCTCCACAGACAAATTTCACAATATCTCCATGAAGAATGGTTCAGTATTCCTCTAAACACTACTCAGCACTTATATAATTCGATTGCCAGTCGAATTCATGCTGTATTACATGCCAAGAGCGGTCATACACTATCTTATTGAAGAATTACTTATAACTCTATGGCGCTTCCATTATTTTGATAACCACCTGTATTTAATTATGCCATATAATAATTATAAAGCTTAACTCTTGGCCCTGTGATTACAGCGACTCTAGAAGTCAGATGTCCATAAAAGAGTATTCAAAAACGATGACGATTGTGGCAATGTGCCTGGTGTATCTTTTTTAATATTTCTCCAATTACCTTTAAAAACACTCCCGGATGGCAATGCCCACCTTTCATCACTCTATCAGTGGGTTGTTATTGACATGCATAAGTAATACACAAAGCCCACCGGTGAATCCCAAGAAAATTATTTAAAAATTTAATTTTAATTTTCGGTTATATTACAGATTTTCCAAACACACTTTTCAAAATATCTATTTTACTATCTTTTTTTCAGCTAGCTAGTAACGTTATTCCTAAAATTTTAGATTTTAAAAATAATAACTAAAAGTATTTAACACAGATACTTTCCTTATTAAAACAATCTTAACTTCTGCAATTGCAACAAATTTATGCAATTCCTCAATGTGTCATTTAAAAATCAAGAACCGCTATCTTTTTGTTTTTCCTTTTTAAAAAACAATGCTCATTTTCTTCCACTGGCGCCTGGTTATGGGAGTAACCATTAACCCATACCCGATACATCCCACATATACCGACAAACCTTTCAGCGAAACCAGAACCACCATTATTACTTTCCCATTACTCATCAACCCTTTTACATTTCAAATGATGCCAGTCACAGTGAATAAATAATGAGCACATTAGCTGTTGAACACAATCGACCTGAATAAAACTGCTTATTCAACAAGCATCAGCTGCATTTAATCAGTGAGTTTCATGACCATCATTAACTGCTAATTTCAGTTAGCACTCCGTTAAGTCGTGATTATGTTAAGGACAACATCAGAAAATCCGTTAAAAGATACCTGCCAAGTGGCTTCAATATCACAATGATTTAAATCACTATTGTTCGTTTACGGATTGATGAGTCATGTCCTATTTTTGTAACTGTACTAAGGATACGTGTGCGATGCATATCTATAATTAGCCTTTAGCGCTTTCGCATTAGTTAAAGGAGTTCATCAACAATGGCAAAGTTGGTCTCATTAAGATATGATTTAAAGTAGAGATGGGTATATATTCACAGTAATTCGTCCGCCTAGCCACAATTCAAAAGTTATTTTGTTGTTCCTTCTAATGCAGCTGGCAAAGACATTCAAAAGTTATTTATTATATATTTATTTTGTTTACATAAAAAAATATGTAGTGATTTGGTTTGTCGTTCTACGGTGATTTTGTGCACACTTTAGGCTAATTAGACCAAAACCTACAGTTTAACGTTGATTCCGAACCCCTAACAAATATCCATGATATCACCACGATTCGAACCTGAAGCCTATGGTACTAAAGGCCAGAGCTCTAGCCAATTGGCCATAGAGCCGCATGCGCATTAAGCGGCCGCATATGTAATTTATCCACCTAGCCACAATTCTAAAGCTATTTATTATATATTTATTTTGTTTACATAAAAAATATGTAATGGTTTGCCGCTCTACGGTGATTTTGTGCACACTTTAAGCTAATTAGACAGGAACCTACAGCTTAACGTGGATTCTGGACCACTAATAAAACACCGCCAGAATTCGAACCTGAATCATGTGGTACCAAAGGTCACAACTTTAGCCAATTGGCCATCAGGCCGTATATGTTACGGAAGATAAATGACGCATTATATTACAAACGAAAGATTTTTAAGTTGTGAAATGAAAAATAGTCCCAGCTTTTCCATGGATGTTATATAGTAGTTCGGAATCCATTTTAAATCGTAGGTCCCGATCTAATATGACTGTAGAGCGTTGGAAGTATTGCTGACAACCCTACCCAGTAAAAAGAAAATATCTCCTGTTTCGAAATCTGCCAGAAGGCAGAGGGCCAAGGTCCAACATAGATCATAGTGCCAAGGAGTTATTTAATTTAATTCTATCAATAAACATTCGTCAAAAATAATTCAATAATATTTACGTGTTAAATTTTGTAAGATCGGCTTATAACAGCTTCTATATAATAATAGTAGGTATAAACATAGTATATTATAAACAAGTAATATAAAAAAAATTTAAGTCCATTCCTACTTTTTTTTTTTTACTATATTGCAGAAAGTTCTTTATAAATACTTTTCATTCCTTTTCTTAAGTTCATATGGCGCCATCTATTGGTAGATACATGCAATTTAAATCTAAAAACTAAAACTAATTAATTAAATTTAATTACTGAATTAATATTTGAAAAAAATTGTGTTGACATCCAGTGTCATCCACTACAAGTTCAAAAAAATATATATTTGAACTTGAGCGGATGAATAAAAAGTATTTTATGAACGATTGAAAATTTGAGCAAGATATATATAGGGGAGAAGTGTGAGCTAATAGAAATAATTGAAAAAATCATATTTACCAGCAATGGATATCTTATAGTAACGTTTTATTGTAAAGTAAAGTACTGGAAAAGATTTGACCTGTTTGAAAACAAATATTTAAAACAAAATGCATAAAAGATAGATACGCATGGGGTTTCATTTAAATTTGAAGAAGAATATGGTCAAATGTAATAATGTATATAATACATAAATGAAAAGGCTTCATTACAAGAATATTACAAAAATTAGTTGTAACACAGTATTGAAGAAAATACATCCATCTTCCATATTTACCAATTTTCAACCATCTGATTAATCAAATAAAAAAAGAATGTAATTGATTAAAAAATTTAAAATTTCCATAAAATAAGTTAATGAATTTTCCCTTAATAAAGCTTATGAGCTATGATGTTTTAACCACTGGCAACTAAGTATATTTTATCAATCTGAATATTACTACTACACCACACCACATCACTGTGCCTAGACCTGAGTTGCATCTTTACAGTTAGGAAATTATGTGGGTGAGAAGTCTAATTGGGCACTGTGAATCTCTACGGTTATATGAGATCTGGACTTACGGTTTACAGTGTATTTTGAACCACTACAACATCCATGGCACAGCCGGGATTCGAACCCTAAACCTGTGAGTACCGAGCGCAACGACGACAGACATTCAGCCATCAGGCACTTCTACAAATCTGTATAGATGAGTGAAAAAGATAATAATATTTTAAAAATGGTAATTATTATCCAAAATACTAGGATACTTCACTTTAAGGTTCCGCTTTCTCGAGTTTCTTTTCACTCGCCGTTTTTGTCCGTACCATATCTTCAAACTACACATTCCCCATGGGAAGTGCTAAATGAATAACAGCCATGCAGTCTTTACCTATGGCATAAAGATAACTGTCTCTGTATTGCAAATTGCATTAGAAAAAGTCTTTTCAATCACTCAGTATATATTTTGCATTTTTGCTATATTAATATAACATTTTTAAATTAAAAAAAAAAAAAAAAAAAAAATAATAATAATAAATAAGCTTTTTAAAAATATTTATTAATGTCTCTTTCTCCACCTGTAATTTAATCCGATTCTGTAATTTAATAACAAAATACAAATAATTCATAAATTTTAATGCTGAATTTGAATCTATGATTCCAAATCACACAGTTAATAATTTTTCTCTTAGTACTTAAGGTTTTCTTGGAATTCTAATAACTGAATTGAACACAATATTTAATTTTTTTATGGTATGACGAATTCATTATTATATTATGTTGCGTTAGTATAAAATGAAAAATTTGTATCTAAACTTTATAACCATAATTACTGATACATAAATGCAAACAAAGAAATTACTCCGTAATAAAAAATTATGAATGAAACTGTAAATTAAAAAATTATTTTTCATTCTTGACATTTATTTAAGATAATTGTAGTAAATAAAAATCTGATTTAAATGTTTTACTAAAAATTTAACATATGTACACATAAAATAAATTGAAAGAAATTTATAGCTTCAACTAAATTATAATTTTATATTATTTTATTTCCTCACATACTCTATTCTTAATGATATTTTAATAATTTAATGAGCTTGCATTTCCGATATTTAGCATTGTCTATACATAATTGGTAATAAAAATGCTGCTCAAATTAAATACTTGAAAATGATGAATGGAATTTGAGATTTACATCTTTTAATTACACTCTTGTAAATTTTAATTTCTCATTCTGGTCTTTATGTCAAGCAAAAGCAGAAAAAAGAAATGTAAATCTCAAATTCCATTGACCATTTATGCATTTATGTATTACTATAGAGCAGGGATGAGTAAAACTTTCCGGTCGCGGGCCAAATATCGAGAATAAGAAAGTTTGGCGGGCCAAGATAAATTTTTCGAAAATTTTAAAAGCAATTAAATTTTTTATTCAATTCTAAGATTTTACTTAAAATACTTAGATTCAGATGAATCTTTCAGTACGAATATTATTATTATGAATCGTGTGCATATATGTTAGATAGGTTTCTAATAAATGCAAATTTAAAAAAGAATATAAAAGAGGCTAAACATATCATTCATAAAATAAAAAAGATTGGAAGATTAACTGAAAGCTAGCTTTATCAAAAACTAGATTGTTGTTAGAATATAAAACTTATACCGTTCTGGTTCAATGCTATGCCAACAGTATATAGAATAATAAACTGGATTCAAATATTCAGAGCCCGACTTGTATCTCAAAGGAGACGCATGCCGCTGATGAGCATTAGGGCGGAGGTTCAATCCGCTGGCTACTTTGTTGTAGACACTGTTTCAAAAAAACGAGGAGCCTCGATGGCGTTTGTTCAATCTTGCCTCGTGAGTCGGACTACCTAGTGCAAGAATCGGCGAACTTTTTTTCGGTCGCTGGCCGAAAATCGAAAAAAAAAAAAAAGTTTGGCGGGTCAAGATAAATTTTTCTAAAATTTTGAAAACAATATACAAGTATTACAATTTAAATATGTTAATGAGATGAAAAATTGCGATTTCATTTTTAAAATTTCCTTATATTGAGGTTCCAAGTGAGATGTAGTGATTCTAAGGAACGAGGCTAAATGCTCATCTGTCAGTCTACTTCTGAAATAATTCTTTCTAAAGGTTCATAGTTGAAAATACTTGTTCACATATATAAGCAAATATAGCACTGATTTTCTGGTCGTGAGATATTCAATTTGGGAAACTTACTTTCTATAAATTTGTATGTAATGATGCCATATGTCGAATCTTTCCGTATGCAATCAATAAAATTAGAACTTTGGAGCTAAAATGCGCAGTCTGCCATAACTAACCCATAAAAAGAATAACTTCCGTTTTTTTTAACACTCTACCGATTGAAAGCTGTCTGCGCTTGCTATTTCGGTCGATTTATGTTTTGTAGAATAAAAATAGAGAAAGTAAAAAGATCATCAGCCCTTTGATTAAATATTTTTTTCCTCCTTTTTTTTCAAAGTAGAGGAGCTGGATATATAATATATAAATATATATTTCTCTTAATTTACCTCGGACCGGCACATTAAAATTCTTTCCGCGGGTCGGATAGAACCTTTCGGAGGGCCTGCAGTTGGCCAGTGGGCCGTAGTTTTCCCATCCCTGCTATAGAGAATATGCACACATTTTTGCAATGATTCTGGAAACTGTCATCAACTGTTTTCGTTTTTGAAACAGTGTCTACAGCAAAGCCATAAGCGGATATTGAATCTCAGTCCTAATACTCACCAGTGGCACTGAGCCACGAGTCGGGCATATATACATATATATATATATATATATATATATTATATATATATATATATATATTTCCTAGGCCTTTTTTCAATTCCTTCTATTAACTCACACTCTCCCTATATATATACCTTGTTCAAATTTTCAATCGTTCATAAAATACTTTTTATTCATCCACTCAAGTTCAAATACATTTTTTTGAACTTGTAGTGGATGACACTCGATGTTAATACAATTTTTTCGAATATTAATTCATTAATTAAATTTAATTAATTAATTTTAGTTTTTTATTAGATTTAAGTTGCATATACCTAATAATAGATGGCGCCAGATGTAAGAGGAAAATGTCGGCTTTATTTGTAAAGGACTTTTCTGCAATACAGTAAAAAAAAAAAAAGTAGGAATTGACTTTAAATTTTTTTTTTATATTACTTGTTTATATTTTGATTTGCGAAATAACAGGACTTGTCTTAAAAGGCCAATTGCATAGTAATCCGTATCACACACATCGGGAGACTTGGGTGGAATACATTTAAATTGAATAACTTCAATCCG
Organism: Caerostris extrusa; assembly: GCA_021605095.1. Lineage (NCBI taxonomy): Eukaryota > Metazoa > Arthropoda > Arachnida > Araneae > Araneidae > Caerostris > Caerostris extrusa. Next base: position 78,090 of record BPLR01006905.1, on the reverse strand, counting down.
GTGTCATTTCCCATTTATTTCCAAATATAGAGCAGTAGATTTAGAGATATGACTGGCGACCCTTTCTGAAAACAATTGACACAAGAAAGATTTTTTAGGTAAAATAATGAAATGTTCCTTTGCAAAAAAAGATGTTAAGACATATTTTTAATAATAATCCGAATCTACTTTCATTATTTTAAGTTTTTCGTTATAAGATAATCCAGAAACAGTCATAAAACCTTTAGCGAAACTTTCCTTGTTTTCTCTGAACCAATATTTTGGGTTATAGGGGTCTGAATGGCAGCGTGGCTATCGCTCTTATGCTTGGTGCCACAGGTTTCGGGTTCGTTCGAGTCCCGGCGGTGCCATGGATGTTTGTAGTGGTTCTGAATCCACTTTAAACCGTAGGTACCAGTCTAACAGGATCGTAGAGAGTTGAGGAGCTATTGTTACTCCGCGTCCGTAGCTTCTCTTCAAGCTACCTCACCTCCTGGGTAGTGCTATGTGAGTAACGTCTGTGCAGTGCTTGCCTTAAGGCACCCGAGACAACTGTCTAAGTGTTTGCCAGCTGCATTAGAACAAAAAACATTTCGGGTTATTTTCCGGTAGTAAATCGATGTTATTCTATTGCACTCAGATAAATATATATCCAAGCCCCATCAATTGCAACTACATGCTTCCATTTTTTACCTGCAGTGTGATTTTCATACAACAATTTCCATATAGTCGTAGGCTGAGAAACATGTTTGGGCGTTAGCCAGTGAACATCATGTTTTTTGTTTTGATCAGCTGTAAATCAGTTTTTATAACTTTGTTTACAATTTCAATAGACATGTTTAAAGATTTTGAGATAGTAGATATTGTTTTGTGTTTTAAAACAAAAGAGAAAACTTTATATATTATTTATATGTACTTTTGTTGGGTATAGAATTTTAATTTTTCACCAGTACATCAATAAATAACTCCCAACCTAACAACCAGTAAATGTTAATTATGTCACTTGTTTTATGTACAGAAATATTAAAAGATGTTTCTTGCATCTGTTTTTTGTAATCGAATAAGAATAATTCTATTCACGAAAATATAGTTATCGGTCTATTGTTTATTTTCCAGCTACATTTTAAGCAACGAATAATTTTAATGATAAATAGAATAATTTACTTCGAATTGATGCCAATCAGGCTTATTTATTTTTTTCATTTAAATTTAATTGATGTAGAAATTCAAAGTCGTTACAAAAATGGCTGAACATGCTCTGTAGTTGTTTATTTTATGTCTTATGTAGTTGCTCTGTAGTTATTTATTTACAAGTTTAAAGAAATCTATTATTCTAATAAATTATAGATTTGTATTATTGTATTATTATACTGAAATTTCAAAATTGTTTGGAGAAAAAAATATAATAAATTATATAAAGTCAAAGAGCATTCAATGGCTAGGACGCATTGAGAAAATGGACGATAGCAGAGGCATAAAAAGATTTTTAAGGGGAAGCACCAGGGCCAAAGAAAAGAAGGAAGGCCAAAAAAGAGGTGAATTGATGAAGTAGAAAAGGATCTGAAGGACCTAAAGACCACAAATTGGAAAACCAAAGCTCGAGACACACAACTTTGACTCCTATTGTTAGGGATGTTATGGCGAAACATGGACTGTAGTGACGGGGTTTTTTTTTTGCTTTGTTTGTCACTCTATGGTCATTTTGTGCACATTTCAGTCTAAACTTTGGCTGTTTTGGTTCGGCATCGATTATCGAGTTTCAAACTCAGCAACTTTCGCCAACATGAATCTACGAGTTATCTACTAGACTACGCCTACACTGGATTTCCGAAGTTTGATTTGTCGCTCTACGGTTATTTTTTGTACTGGGACCGACAATTTAACGTGGATTCTAAACCACTAACAAACATCCATGCCACCACCAGGGTTCGAGCCTGAAGCTTGTGGTACCAAAGGCCAGAGCGCTACCAAGGCGCCATCAGGCTGCGGAATAATGCCGTAGTAGGAGTAGGGAACAGTAATACCGGAGAGTTATTTATTTATTTATTATTTTATTTCTTCAACTATTTCATTTCTAAAGTTTAAATGAGCATGTATATTCAATAATTAGTATTGCCAAGAATTTGTTGATAACCTAAATGTTGTACAAATTGAATGCAATGGAATTTGTGATACCAAATTTTATCTGCTTTTTTTTTAAATTACCCCCTTTAAAAATGTTCATTCTAATTCTCAAATGAAATTCAAAAACATTTCACATTATTCTTACATATGCAAAATTTGGAACCACACCATTGCATAATGAGGTGTACCGATTCGCACCATTGTAACGGTGTGAACAGGGCGTGGCAAACCCGTACAATCCCGCTACCCAATTAACGAGAACTACATCATATCCTGCTACAATCTAAACCAGACTGCGAAACCATCCTTTTCCACCTCTCTCTCAAGGAGAAGGCAAATTGCAAATCTTTTCCATCCTTTCCGACGCACCGAAGAAGTAGTCCAAAGATTGATTCCAACAGCTGTTGACCTCCACAGGGTGTGGGCTAAAACATCCCACTAAATTATTCGACTTACGACGTCACGGATAGCTGTGGGGGGCGCACCCCTCAGGGGTCTGTCTCTGCAAGAAGTCGTCCTTGCTGGTGGCCGAGCAGGTCGCCTACCTCCTTTGGATGTGCCGTATATGGAAGAGGTTGAAGCTGATTGGATTTTTGGAGACGCAGTCGAAAATAAGTAGTCTGACGAAATGACTCGATTTGTGGTGGCGTCATCCTCTTAAGGTGTGCTGACCGCGTAGTTGGTTGTCATCGTCAGAGTGACATTGAAGTCGCAATTAAAAATATTTTGTTTGCGGTTCTATTGTGTTGACGTGAGAGGTTTACAAATTGGAAAGAAATCATCAGAAAATTTCAAGGGTAATGTTAATTTGATGAGCATGGTAGAATTTATTATTAATTTAAATGATTAGTTACTTCAGACACATTAGTTATCGGTTCAAAGTTCTTTACTGAACTATCGGTTGTTTTTTTAAAGGTACTTTTGCATAAAATAAGGTTTATAAAATATATCTGCAGCTGTTTTTTAATGGTGGGTGCTTTGACCTTGCGATGTTCTTGACCTTCTAATTAGGTTGACTACAGGAAAGTAATGCTAAACAAGAACGCCTTTGGCCAACAATACGACACTACTATATGTTCTAATAAGCTGACTTGCGTACGCTATTACTGGACTATGAAGAGGTTATTCTTTTCAAATGTAATCAATTTTGATAAGGTTATTCGTCACTTTAACGGCAGCTATATAGCAGATTTAACATTACCAAGAGAGGTCTCACATTTAGTCATCACAATTTTGAACAATCACTCTCATGGGCGACATCTGGTGGGCACACCTTTCTCCTCAAACCCCAACTAAAGGACATATTGGCATACATATTTATTGTTTCTAACCCAGGTATTTATACGGACAATTTAAGTTCGTCTTGGTTTCAAAATAAGTAGTCTGACGAAATGACTCGATTTGTGGTGGCGTCATCTTCTTAAGATGTGCTGACCGTGTAGTTGGTTGTCATCGTTAGAGTGACATTGAAGTCGCAATCAAAAATATTTTGTTTGCGGTTCTATTGCGTTGACGTGAGAGGTTTGCAAATTGAAAAGAAATCATCAGGAATTTTCAAGGGTAATATTAATTTGATGAGCATGGTAGAATTAATTATTTATTTAAATGATTAGTTTCTTCAGACAGATTAGTTTAAGGTTCAAAGATCTTTGCTGAACTATCACTTGTTTATTTGAAAGGGAAGTTCCATAAGGTACTTTTGAACAAATGAAAATTTATAGAATACTTTCGTATCTGAAGCTGTTTTTAATAGTAGGCACTTTGGCCTTGGGTGGTGTTCTTGGCCTTCTAATTTAGTTGACTAAAGGGAAGTAATGCTAAATAAGAATACTTTTTATCCCACACCAATATTACACTACTATATGTTCTTGTATACTATATGCTATACAAGAACATAGGTTCTATGTTATTTGACTTGTAAACACTATAAGTGAGTTACTTGTTGGTAATTGGGGGATAATTGTATATGCAATTACATATATAGAGGTAATTATTGTTTTCCATTGCCTGCAATTTTGATAAGGTTGTTAGTCACTTTAACGGCAGCTATATGGCAGATCTAACAACTCCTAGAGAGTCCTCACAATTAGTCATTACAATTTTGAACAATCACTCTCATGGAGACATCTGATGGGCACACCTTTCTCCTCTAGCCCAACGAAACGTCATATTGGCATACATATTTATTGTTTCTAACCCAAGTATTATTTATACGGAAAATTTAAGTTCGTCTTGGTTTCAAGAATAAGTAGTCTGACGAAATGACTCGATTTGTGGTGGCGTCATCTTCTTAAGGTGTGCTGACCGTGTGGTTGTCATCGTCAGAGGGACATTGAAGTCGCAATCAAAAATATTTTATTTGCAGGTTCTATTGTGCTGACGTGAGATGTTTGCAAATGTCATCAGTAATTTTCAAGGGTAATGTTAATTTGATGAGCACGTAAGAGTTTAATATTAATTTAAAGGATTTGTTACTTCAGACACATTAGGTTCAAAGATCTTTGTTGAACTATCAGTTGAGCAGTATTTAAAAGAACTTCTCATGAGATACTTTTAAACAAATGAAAATTTAAACAAATGAAAAATCTTTCGTATCTGCACCTGTTTTTTAATGTTGGGTTCTTTGACCTTGGGATGTTCTTGGCCTTCTAATAAGTTTGAATAGAGGGAAGTAATGCTAAACAAGAATAATTTTGTCCCACAATACAGTACTACTTTATGTTCTTGTAAGCTAACTTGCGAACGGTATTATTGGGTTACGAAGGGATAATTGTTTGAAAAAGCTGGCAATTTTGCTAAGGTTATTCATCACTTTAACGACAGCTATATAGCAGATTTAGCGTTACCCAGTGATGTCTCACATTTAGCCATTACAATTTTGAACAATCATTCTCATGGGTGGCATCTGGTGGGATGCCCTTCCTCGTCGTCTGCTTTAGCACGACGAAAGAGCATATCTGCATACAGATTTATTGTGCCTAACCAAGTATATATACGGAAAATTCTGTTCCTCTTGCCTTATAGAATTTCAAACAAGCTGGTCCCTTATAAATCACATAAAATACAATGTGCAGTCTGTTTGACTCGTGGCTCAGTGGCGGCAACACGCACTACCTGTGAGCTTTAGGGCGGAGGTTCAATCCGATGGCCACTTTGTCGTAGGCACTGTTCCAAAACATGAGGAGACTCGATGGCATTTATGATGCTAAACATCTTGCCTCGTTAATCGAACAGACTGGGGAGAGTTTTCTGTTTTTTTTCCCCAAACGACTCGAAAATGCGATGTTGTTCCCCCTAAAAGTCCTCCCGGATGGCACGGTCCTCCTTCTTCAGCTACACGGAGCCAAGTTATAGTTATACCTACGGGAGCTCCATCACAACAGAAGCTGCCATCACTCCTTCCATGAGACCACACGGGTTCTCGGACTTGATCTAGATGTTGCTGTCTACCAAGTAGAACAAGAAACAACACAATCTACATTCTTTACAGACATGTAGAAAAAAAGAACTGCCAGAAGCTGCAGACCACTTTGCCGTTACAAGAACGTTGTCCAGTGTGCACCAACGAGGAGGTGAGTCTACGTTGCACTCCGCATCCATCGCATTAGAATCTTTTCGAACCCTGGCTGCCCCTATGTGGTTCAACAGACCACCTCCAACGGCGACTCGGAGACAGCGCTTTACTGGTGTGCGAGAGAACTCTTAAGGCAATGACTTCTTTGCATTTTTGGACGTTTATTCTTTTGTGTCTTTTTTCCCTTGTTATTATTATTATTATTATTATTCTTGTACTTGCTTTGCCATTGGAAAATAAAATAAAAACATAGACTAGTTTTTAGAACAAATTCTGTTCGTATATATATATATATATATTGTTTAATTAAGACACTAACAATCTATACATGTTTTTTATTATAATTTTTTTAGTCCGATGATGGCGAAAATTGGCTTAAAACTGAAAAATATTTCGATTTAACAATTTCCATCAAATAAAAAAAACTTATCAAAAAGATGATAAATAACAGAATTGCTTCAGAAAAGGAAATACATTCAATGATACAAATCAAATAGAAGTGATATTATCACACAAGACAGATTTCCTATATTGACTTTTCCTATCATTTTATCATATTTCATTTCATCAATATAATTATAAAATTATATGCATGTCCCTTTTTATTACAAACGTTTTTAATTAGTATAATAACGACATATCTTAATATCAACATACATTATTCAACTACACTATATTTCAGTTATCTTAACTTTTATAATAGGTATATTACATTTTAACCTTATTCGCTAAATATTAATTATTTTCTCATTTCAACTTGTAGATCTCAATCTCTCTAAGAGATATTTGAAATTATAAAAAAACATTCAGATTTCTTTTTATAAATACATTTATAAAACCCAGTATTTACAATTTGGTGAATAAAATAACATATGACCTAGATAAACAGTGTCATAATTTGTGTTTTCGATTAGAATGGCAATGGGGCATTAGATAAACATCAGTTTCAATTCAAATGTAACACACTACTATTCAGGATGAAAAACACCTTTGCTTTCAAAATATACAATTATTAGGGTTTCCACCATTCAAACACTTTTTGTAGTTTCAAAAATAGATTCATATCAATCTTTTTCCGTTCCAATTCTTAGTTTAATAGACAGCCAGGGATAATTATCTATTTGAAAAAGTCATTTCGCTTTCAAAGGGGCAGTTTTTTTTATAGACATAATCTTTTAATGATATTTTTGTAATAATTCACACATAGCTAAATTATATGCAGCTAATATCTCTCTCACTCTCTCTATATATATATATATATATATATATACGCTAAATATTTACAATATTATTGCAAATAATATTTAAAATTATCTTTGTAGAAAGTGTGATGGTATGATTTAAAAGAAAAAAATAAAAAAACGGTATCAAACTGCTAACTTGGCAACGCGATAACTGTTTCGACTGAGAGATCATGGGACGGCAGAAGACTTTCCTGTGGTCCAATCAGGTGACTGTTCTTGTGCCCAAGCTCGTATATTCGATATTTAATGCCAATTCTTTCTCACTTTAACCATTAAAATGGAAATTAAATTATTTATACTGAAACAAACAATAATTGTAACAATTTGCACATAGTAAAATTATATTCAGTTAATATCTCTAAATATATTCTCTGTATGAAGGTAATTTAAATTTACAATATTATTGTAAATAATATTTGAAATTATTTTTGTAAAAAATGTGATTGTATGGTTTAAAAAAAAAAACGGTATTAAACTTCTAACCAGAGGGCTGTTCGTCTTCAACGCGTTCTCTGCTTTCTTAGAACTGTTTACATCACTTGTAAACATTTATTTCCGATATAGGAATTCTCACCGAATGCCTTTTGCAACATTCTATACGTTTCCGCAAACAAATTGAATGCAAGTTCTTTGCTCAATTAGTTCAGACATTTCAAAAATCGCTTAAATTAGTTTTAGCGTCTCACAAAGCCACGCTTAACTCGAGCACTAATGAGTATTTTGAAGTCACATTTCACACAGATGTCAAGGACAGTGCCAACAACCTAAAAAAGAAAAAAAAATTGAAATACCATATGCCCGGTAAATTTAAATTGAAAACTGATCTTACTTTTTAGACACAGTGGTATATTTATTAATATTTTTACATAGTCTCTAATGTGCAGGTTGGGCAACCAGATATTAATTGGGTGTGGTTGGGTTGAGATATTTGAGGCACAGGTTGGAGGAATTACAACTTTATTTACACACTCACAAACACTACACATGTATAATTAGATACATACAATATTTAACACATTTAAAGACAGATAATCATAAATTCGTGGAAGAACTCCACTTCTAAGCCGAAAACCCGAAACACGGCTACGCTCAGAGTGCGCGAAATATGAGAATGTGTAGGACAACTAATGTGACGGAATGCGCTAAATATATTTCCTCTCGAGATGATGAGACTATAAACTAAACGTTTCTTAGAAAGAGTGCGGGTTGCGCTGCACTTTCTCTCAGATGAGAGTCGACACTGATTGACTATTTTTCTGAACGCCACAAGAGGCGCTCTTGCCAGTGTGCAGAAGAAAGCATGGTTACATCTAATTATTTTTGGCTTATTTTATTTGTAATTCGAAACCTATATTCAGCATTTCAATGAAAACTAAAAAAAAAAATATTACTCTAAAATTTTCTGAACATTAATTTACTTAACATTTAATATACTTAATAACTACATAGGTGATCAAAAATGTTTTATAATTAAGTTTTGTACATATAGAAATATGTACAAAGAGTGTTTTAAAGCACTAACTTGTAATGTATAAGTACAGCTTGTTGCAACACAACTTATTGCCCGTTATTAAATCACTAAGAAATAAAATAGTGCTGAGTTTCAACACGTAGTTATCATTTTAAAACTCATGTCTTTTTTATTTTTGAAAATTATTGAATTTTGAAATGTGACATGCTCTGAAAACTGAAAGTTCTACGCCATTTGTCATTAATTTTCTAATGACTTCAAATTATATATATATATACCCTTATCAATAATTTTGGATATTTAAATGTCTGGAATTTTTGAATAAAAATAATCAGTTGTTAATTATGCTGTATACAAGAGAATACCTCATTGATTTTGAACATTTATTGAATTTTTTTTCAAAAATTATTTACAAATAAAAAACAATAAAAATAGAAATATTATAATGAAATTATTGTAAAAACTCAATCAAAAGCAAAATTATAAATTTAATTGGACATATATATAGATATAGATATAGATATCGAATTCATGACTAAAACTTCATATACAAAGCAAACAAAAAGTTTTTTTCAGTTGAACATTGGATAGATATTCACTTATCTGTGCCACTATCAGCCAACCCGACTCGTGGCTCAGTGGCAGTACGCCGTTGGAGATCATTAGGGCTGAAGTACAATCCGCTGGTGACTTTGCTGCAGATACTGTTTGAAAATCAATGAGACTCGATGTCGTTTGTAATGTTCAACATCTTGCCTCGTGAGTTGGACTACCGGGTGGGAATTTTCCGGGTTTTCTCCCATACGATGCGCAAATGTGGGATAGTTCCCCCTAAAAGTCTTCCGGAAGTCACTGCCTTCCTTCTTCAGCGGTACTGAACCAAGTTAGACTTATACATTCAGATGCTCCATCGCAACAGTAACTGCCCCCTTTCACTCCATCCATGAATGAACTACTCATGGATGTTTGTCCCAGGACACTGAAGATTAGACACAACAACAACAACAATTATCAGATCACCCCCAATCGACGATGGGTGTGATACTCAAGGATGTTTGTCCCGCACTGCAGGACACTGAAGACTAGGCACAACAACAACAATTATCAGATCACCCCAATCGACGATGGGTGTGATACTCAAGAGATGTTTGTCCCGCACTGCAGGACACTGAAGATTAGGCACAACAACAACAACAATTATCAGATCACCTCCAATCGACGATGGGGGTGATACTCAGGGATGTTCGTCCCGCACTGCAGGACACTGAAGATTAGGCACAACAACAATTATCAGATCATCTCCAATCGACGATGGGGTGATACTCAGGGATGTTGTCCCGCACTGCAGGACACTGAAGATTAGGCACAACAACAATTATCAGATCACTCCCAATCGACGGCCTCATTTATTGGGAGTAATTTTTAGGCGTGACTGCCGACATTATCTGGGCGAAAACCTAAAAAATTTCCACCTAAAAGTCTGACTCTCGATGCGAGACGTTGCCAAGAGATGTTTTTTGAAGGTTATAGTGACAGTAATAGGGCCTGAATGGCCGAGTGGCTAGCGCTCTGGCGCTCGGTACCACAGGTTTCGGGTTCGAGTCCCGGCGGTGCCATGGTTGTTTGTAGTGGTTCGAATCCACTTTAAAAAGTAGGTCCCGGGGGAGCATTGCGGGGGCATTGTTACTTCGCGTCCGTGGCTTCTCTGCAAGTTACACGCGCCCCCTGGGTAATACAAAGTGAGTAACGTCTGTGCAGCAGTTGCCTTAAGGAATCAAAGACCAAGCTGTCTGTGTTTGCCAGCTGCATTAGAAAGAAAAATAAATAAAAAATAGTGACAGTAATGGACACTAGCAGGAGATTATGTTACCAGTAGATCATCAACAACAATCAGTAGAGGCAATTTAATTTTTTGTTCATTAAAAAATATCGCTATGATGTGCAATTTTACAAAGCAAATTAATCACAATTTATTGTGGTAAGTATTTTTCCTACCATTATATTTTTTATATTTGTTAATTCAGTCAACAATCGTCTCTCAGTTAATAGTTGATGCTTTGTCTAGTATGTTTAGTCTAGCATGTTTAAATGTTTCACTTTCAGATAATAGTGTCACTTTCAGATAGTAGGCCCTATTAAAAATTTGTTAAGCTTAATTTTTATTTTAAAAAATAATATCTGCTTCATTAAAGTAGAATTAAAAAAAAAAACTCTTCCTTTATTATTATTTTTTGTCTTATTTTTGTTCTATTTTAAAAGCAGCTTATTAGTGTAGGGGAAAATTAAGTTGACTGCGCTGGTAGTTTACTGGAAAAATGGTAACAAAAGTCATAACAATTTATTTTTAACAACCATTTAATCTACGATAAGTTTAAAAAGTCGTAAGATTCCTAGCATCAGAATGTATGTGATTTTCACACCATGCATGTTTCTCAAAATTCTTATACAAATAATTATTTTATACATAGTGTTTCGCTATTTGTTGATTGGGGTTTTAAAAAAGTGTTATATCTTCTATAATTGGCTGGTTCTGATGAATATTTTTAATGATATCATTATATTTGTTGTGACTGAAAAACGTAACTTCAAGCTTACTTCTGTTTCACTACGTAATGTAGAGTACAATGTCCTGTCGTGGACGCTAGATGTTGTGACTGAAAAACGTAACTTCTTCTTTGGTTATAAAACACGTTTATTAATGCAACACAAGACAAAAAGGATGATACATGATGAGGCTATATACAGATGAATAAACCGTTGTACATGATTTACTTATATAATACGTACATCTTATTGATGAAAAAAAAAATATCTTAACAGATTCAACATTCTGTGTTATTACTACTTATTAGAATACGAACCAAAACCAAATCCACCCCTTTTCATTGTAGTTGCCAGGTTTCAAAAGTGAAATACGGGATACAGGAAATAAGAAACTTATTAGGAGTGGCAACAATATTGTTTGATATATTTCAGCGAAATCTGCTTCTTGTATCATTAACCCCTTACTTTTTTTTTTTCAAAACTATTTTTATTTCATCGAAATCAAAAATCAGCATTGTTTCGTTTAATGTGTCACTGTACAGTCATCTTGTGCACACATGGGCTAAAGAGACCTGGATCCACAGTTTAAAGTGGATTCCGAACCACTAACAAACAACCATGCCACTGCCAGGATTCGAACCAGAAGCTGGGATACCAAAGGCCAGAGCGCTAGTTACTTGGCCACCAGGCACAGATAAAATCAAGATAAATTATTTTTTAATCCTATTTTATTTATTTTTATTATAAAAGTTCAAATATGTTGTTCTAATGCAGCTGGAAATACAGAGACAGTTAATCTTTATGCCATAAGCAAAGGCAATTCAAATATAAATTCAGTTGTTCTAACGCAGCTGGAAATACAGAGACAGTTAATCTTTATGCCAAAGGGGCAATTCAAATATAAATTCAGTTGTTCTAATGCAGCTGGAAATACAGAGACAGTTAATCTTTATGCCATAAGCAAAGGCAATTCAAATATAAATTCAGTTGTTCTAATGCAGCTGGAAAATACAGAAACAGTTAATCTTTATGCCATAAGCAAAAGGCAATTCAAATATAAATTCAGTTGTTCTAATGCAGCTGGAAATACAGAAAACAGTTAATCTTTATGCCATAAGCAAGGTCAATTCAAATATAAATTCAGCTATTAGCAGTGAAATCGGATTATCGAATTATCAGGAATATATTCCTCTGGTTCATTGTCAGAGCTTTCGATATCACCCTTACGATACATCGCTACTTTTATCAAGAAGTTATCGTCGTGACTCTTTTTTGAAATAAATAGCGTTAAAAGTTAATGCAAACAATAAGCGATTAATAACAAGCAGCTCCTCGATTATCTTTTGAGTACTGAAGGATAATATCGATAATATGATATCAGTTATTGTTATCTGTAATATGATATTAGTAATATCAAACATTTGTAATACGATATCAAATATATGTCTGTAATATCAAATATATGTCTGTAATATCAAATATCTGCAATGTGATATCAAATATTGATATCTATAATATCAAATATCTGTATCATGACCAGCATGACATTACAATAGAATAATTGGTATTAAATGTAGGATATCAGATGTGAACTCATGTTCATTTTAGAATATAGCAATGCAATCGAAAATACTCGTTGTAGCCGAGATTCAAAATTAATTTTTACACAACTTAACTCGTGGTGTTCTAAAAAGATAAAAATATAATTTGTGAATATATTCGAGATAAGTTAAGATGTTAAACAGCATATCTTACCTATCTACCAAATTGATAGAAATAATTGCCAAATGTCTTGCCAAAGCCCATTTTAGTTCAATAAAATTTTGTTTGAAAAAGAAAATGATTGCAGAAGTATTATGGGTTATTTTATTGCAGATGTTAAATGGAGTTTTGTACAGAAGGATTATGAGCTGACCTAGTTTGATCCGCATGGATTGCCATCCGAGGACATAGAGTAACCATCACCACACCACTGTTTTGGAACAAAAGAATGGTGGGCAAATATTCACGAATTTTTAGTATGCATAAAACGTCTTAACGGCCATAAACTCTTGCAATGCGTTCTTATCTATCTCTCTTGGACAAAGTAGATCACCATAAAAATGGGCAGTAATTTTCGTCCACTTTCCCCAGGTAATTTCGAAAAGAACAATGGATTTTTCTTAAGCGCTCGTGATAATTATTTCTTAAAACGGAGAATAATAAGTCTTCCGTTTTCTCTGTCGCGATGAGATAGTTACAGCCTCATTGGTAGCCGGCAAATTAACTTCTGGAAAACAATACCAAGCTGCGGCTACGCCCTGTTATTGATAAAGATTCGTTTCAATAGAAAACTGTGGGCTACCGTGGCTGTTAGTGTTGTTGTGGAAGAAAAAGAGATCGTTTTTTATAGCTGTTTATAATCTGGTGTATAATTATTTTGTTAAAAAACGTGACGATTCAATTTTAAGTAAGGATTTTGACTCTTAAATACTTCGATGTAAAAATTGGCAGATTATTTTTTTTGATTAAGTTCATCTTATAATTTTCGAAATAATCCTTTGTTTCCGACTTTTCCTCATAATGGTAATGTGTGCAGATAGCATGCAGTAGGGCTCTGATTCAAATTAGCTGGTGGCGTTCATTGCAGTTTCCTTCACAAACGAGGAGTCTAAATAGCGATTTTGAAGATGTTTTAAGGCGTTTTTCCATAGCTAATTTTCGGAATTTTTCCTATACAACAAACTAATGTAGGACAGATACTTAGAAAAAGTAAGCTCTACTCAGTGGCTCAGTGGTAACGTGCGCTGTTAGTTAGTTCCAGCAAGATGTTTATAAGGCGTTTTAAGCCATAGTGGCTAATTTTCGATGAATTTTTCCTACACAACAAACTAATGTAGGACAAATACTTAGAAAAAGTAAGCTCTACTCAGTGGCTCAGTGGTAACGTGCGCTGTTAGTTAGCATTCCCAGATAATTTTCGAGTTTTTCACTCAGATACGAAAAAGCTCTACGCAGTGGCGGCATTGTTCCAGTTAGATTGTGTTAGACACTGTTTCAAAATGATGAGATTCGTTGGAGTTTGTGATGTTCGGCATTTTGGTTCCTTACTCATACTACTTGATAGGAGTTTTCCGGGTTTTTTCTCATACGATACACAAATGTAGTTCCTCGTAAAAGTCCTCCCGGAAGGCAATGGCCTCCTTCCTCAGTGACTCGAGCCAAGTCAAATTTTTACGTACGGGGCTCCATCACAACAGAACTCTTTCCCTTTATCCATGAGAAGACTACTTATGGGATGTCCATCCCTCGTTGCTGGACACTGAGGATTAGTCACAACGCAAAAAGGTATTCCCAGAAAACAATGTACTCCTCTCATTGCACATCGGTTTGCTGTTCTTGAAATATATAATTGAAACACGTGGCTCATTAATGATAGTACATATATGTTATATATTAATGTTATATGGACTATCATTAATGGCCCAATAATGATAACTCTTTTGGATCATTAAATTTATTTCTATAAATTTATAACTTTATAACAAACATATTTAACTATTGCAGTTAAGTTATTCAACTTATTAATTGATATTTTAAAATTTTAAAATCATGTAGACTGACGGAAAAAAATCCCAACACCAAGAAAGACTTGTGTTAGATAAACGAAATTTGGTAGGCGTGTTTATAGTGAATTTTGTGTGAATTTTGGTAGGCCTGTTTATAGTGAATTTGCGTGAATTTTGGTAGGCGTGTTATCTGAAAGACGACATTGATTCAATTTTCAAGCGGAAAAATTTGACTTATTTTTTTTTTTATTTTTATTTTGATTTGGAAATTTGACGTATTGAGTTGATGTTAACCAAGAATGCCTTTAAGAAGACGAAGAAGCCATTATCAACAGCTCACCGATTTTGAACCAGGGCGTATAATAGGGCTACGAGAAAGTGGATTTTCTTTTCCGCGATATTGCAGAAAGAGTTGGCTGTGAATGTGCCCACTGTGCATGATTGTTGGGAGCAGTGGTTAAGGATGATACTACCTCATCGGACCGGGCGGCCACGTGGCACAACTGAGAGGGAAGACCGCCGTATTCGGCGTACAGCTGTGGAGCATCGTACTGCGTCTACGGCAGAAATTCGAGCTGCAGTTGGTACCACAGTGACACAACGGACTGTTAGAAAACGGTTACTTCAGAAACAGCTCCGAACCAGGCTCTCTGTAGCGTGCATTCCACTGACTCCAAGCCTTTGCCGTTTGCGATACCAGTGGTGTCAAGACAGAGCTCATCGGAGGACGGAGTGGACTGTCTGCCACCAAGTCTGCCACTGGACCTACACCTTGGTTTCCTTGAAACTTCTAAAATCTACCATTTAACTTCGAGATAGAGTATACAATTGATTTTCCGGACATTATCGTAATCGTTCAAAAGTAAGCTATCTTTGATGACAATTTTTATCCAGCTGTCAATAAAATGTTCCAACACTTCATTAAGCACCCTCTTTGAGTTGATTTGTAACCATCAAATCCTTTAATGAATGAAATCATTTGTCTCTATGCCATTCACCCAAATATGCCGTTAATTCAAACTCAAATATCTTTCGAGGTGGCTTCTGCTGCTTTTTTCCCTTTGAGTTGATTTGTAAACCATCAAATCCTTTAATGAATGAAATCATTTGTCTCTATGCCATTCACCCAAATATGCCGTTAATTCAAACTCAAATATCTTTCCAGGTGGCTTCTGCTGCTATTTTTTATGTTGAGTGAACCGTATTCTACAATTCTCGACACTAAGCCTAAAATGTTTCAGCAGTAAACTTTCCTTCGTGTAGTCGCATTCAGTCGGCATTTTTTTTTGGTTCTCTGAGATGAATTATGCCCCATGGGGAAAGCGGTAACAACTGAGAAACCCAATATGTTTTATTTAACTCCAACCTCCCAGCTTGACGTTCACAAGTTACCAGGTAAAGACAGATGTCAGCATTTGCAGGATCTTTTGCAGACTGAAGGAATTGCGTTTCAGAACTGTTTTTCACTTGTCACTGAAGTGGAACTGGTTTTCGAGGCCCGAATTCTCATTTTCTCAAGACCATATTCTTTTTCTTCCCTTTCTTTTTCTCTTTTTATATACTGCACTTTCTGCTCTTTTAGTTATAATCATCTGTATTTCAGTTCTTTCTCGTTTCTGTGGCTTCGATTTTACTATTAAATCCTTAATTCTATTATTTTCAATCCTTCTACCATCTCGTTTCCCAACTCCTGAACCAACTCTTGGATGTGGTATTTCTTGACATAAGGATGTCATTGCTAATTTACACTCATGTCCATAAAATAAGGATAATTCAGAATCACACAGAAATTGAACTCTAAAATAAAAATTTCACCTGTAGAATTATCACACACATCTTGAAGAAGAATATGCAAATTACAGGAAACCACTAGATGGCGCGGATAGTACATCACAATGACGAGAGTGTAAGAGAGGGTATATAAGGAATGGTGGCAAAGAAGTAAAATTGTTCACAAGCGCTTTAGAAGCCTTTCAGTGCAATAATCGCACAGTTATGACACAAAGGAAGCATTTGGATGATTTTTTACGCGGTAGAATTATCGGACAACTGAAATGTGGACGTATCCAGCTGGAAGTATCCGAAGAACTTGGAATCGCCTAGAGGTGTCATCTCCAGGTTTTGGCAACGATTCCAAGATGATGGTAATGTGAGTAGATGTTACAGCACAGGACGCCCCCGAGTTACAACGCCGAATGAGGACCGGTATTTAGCAGTTACTGCCAAAAGAAACAGACGGAAAGCATAGCATCAGACCTGTCTCGTCAGCTCTCTTCAGCTACAGGTACCCGTTACCACCAAGAGAACACCATTGTACGACAACGTTACGGTGGTGCAGGATGGCCCGTTTGGGGAGGAATTATTCTTGGTTCCAGAACTGACCTGCATGTTCAGAGTGTAACGATGACAGGCCACATCTATCGGGATGTCATTCTGGAACAACATGTACGTTTTGTTTCGGGGCGCCATGGGTGCTGAATTTCTGTTTATGGATGACAACGCCCGTCCTCACCGTGAAAACATTGTAGACGAATGCCTTCAATTGAGGATATCACCCGTATGGATTGGCCAGCATACTCAAAAACGGACTTGAATCCAATAGAGCATGTGTGGGATATGCTTGGCCGACGAATTGTAGCTCGTCAACCCCTCTACACCTGTCAACCGGAACTTCGGAGGGCATTGCTTGATGAGTGTTGTAATATTCCCAAGATCAGATTGATAATTTGATACTCAACATGCCTAGGCGTTGTAAGGCCTGTATTGCATCGTCCGGGAGACATACTCCATATTAACCATCATACTAACCATGTTATACTGTTTTTTGTAAATAGGTTCTTTTGAAACTTTCTCCAGGGAGTAAAAATCGCACATTAATTATGTCAAACATATAGCATCTTTTTTGCTCTTTTACCTTTTTGTTTAGTAAATAGACTTTACAAATAAGTCAAATTTGTTTTGCTTCTATCTCTTTCTTTGCCTGAACTTCATTATCCTTAATTTATTGACATGAGTGTAGTTAAGAATGTCATTGTTAATACTGCTAATTACATGCTTCACTTAACATTATTTCTTACATGCTTCAATTTCTACTCTGTAAGATATAATTCATTAGTTCATCCAACAGTTTATTCACGGTCCCCTCTATGCCTTCGACTTTGTTATTAAATCCTTAATTCTATTATTTTCACCCACTCTTGGAGGAGGCATTTCTCGGCATTTTTGACTAAGGATACCAGTGCTAATTAAGTTAAGGATATCATTATTAGCATTGCTAATTACGTTACTCAAACCAATTTAACCATAATGCAATTACACAATTAACACTGTAATGCGAGTTTCACTTGAAATCTGGCCTGTACTTCAAGTAGCTACCAATCATGAATTCCTTCATCTTGTGACAATCCTGTTTGGTACCGATCATACCAACAACGTCAGTAAGGAAACATCACACAAAAATGTAAATTCATTAACACTTTTGTTGGCGCTTAACTAACACTAGACAACAAACCAGCATGAATATTTTCAATGAATATATACTTCATATGAATATTTGCAATGAATTAAACCATTCTCAAAACAAACAGCTACATCAGCATGTCTTCACGATAACCCGACATTTTGACCTTTCTTCTCCAGATGCAAATGCAGATAAAAAATTTTTTTTTAATTTCTCGTTATTTTCAATATTTTTAAGAGAGGCCAATCGGCAGAAGCTAATCTAACAGAATTTAAAATTCCTTTCCTCAAATACCAGAACCATACAGTAAACTTCTGGCTTAAAGATGAATCGATTTACTTGTTAAAGTGCTACTCAGACAAATGTGACGCAAAGCATTTTTGAAAAATAAAATTTAATTGTTTGTATGAAATTTTTCTCTAATATTCCCTTTTCTATTATCTAATTTAAAATTTTAATTATTAAAAATTAGTATTTATTTAGTTTTTTTATTGGGCCACCATATTATAACTGGAGTGGTTGAGTTGAGATACCTGTGACACACGTTAGAGAACTCACAGATTTATTGACACACGCTCATACACCGAACATATACAATTAGAGACATAATATTTCACACATTTAAAGACATATATTTATATAAGGATAAATATCTGAAAGATTCAATTTTTAAGCAGAAAACTTGAAATTCTGCTGCGCGTGGGGTGCGCGAAATATACTTCTTTTCTGAGTGAGAGTCTGTAGGGTCAACTAATGCGCCGGAATGCGCTAAATATGTTTCCTCTTGGGATGAGAGACAATAAGAAACGTTTCTCACCGAAAGTGCAGGTTGCACTGTACTACTTCTCGCGTGAGAGTTTCGAAGCCGACTGCCCATTTCTCCTGAACGCAAGGGATCAGCGATCAGCGATCTTACCAGTGTATAGGAGGAAGCACGGTTGCAGTATTATTTTTGTTGTACTTTCCAAAATAACTTTTATTAGTTATTAAACCACATTTTGATACGTAATAGGTCTTCTAACAATAATTATTATTTTCTAATTTAATGTTTTCAAATTTGACTTGCGATTTATTAGAAACTGAAATGGGAGATTTGTAACAGATTCAACGTAACCAAGAGTGTATCTAGGGCTGCCAGCTTTCTTTGTATATATATTTTTCTGCTCCAACTTTTGAACCAACACTCCAAAAGTGTTATTTAGAGTGATGGAACACTATTCTCCTCCACCTCTAGCCCGATTAAAAGACTTTCTGGCCTACTCATTTTATAATAGTCAAAGGTGTTTCTTTGGTAAAAAGAGTCAAATGACCAATCCATCTGACACTCATGCTCTTATTTCCTTATATTAAATTCATCTCGCACTATCTTTAACGGCTGATGAGCCACACCAATCCATCTTAAATTTCCTCATGTATCTCACAATAAGATGAACCATTATGAATCATTACATATTAATCGATGATAATATTATGTCGCTAAATGGCATTCTTGTCATGCAATGAGATCATTAACATCACTACATCAGTTCCATCAAATAAAAAAGACATAATTAAAAGTTTTAAAAAACCCCAATATGTCCTGTCGTGAATCTTTGTCTTTTTATTACACAGTCCATTACCGACCTTTAAAAGGAAATTAATGAGGACAGGCCACGGAGCGTTTCGAACTAAACTATTTAGAATTTCTTAACTACAAATTGGTCATCCGACTATAAAAGCCGCCGGTGACCAGAGCCTTGTCGCAGGACTTGGTCACAGCTGACCTGCCTTCCGACCCCAATTCGCCACACTAAAAGTTCGACACGCTGTTTTTCACAGCATGGCGTCATGCTGTCTTTTTACCATTCATAATTAATTCTGGGGAAAACCCCGTGTTTCAAAAATGCATGCTGACTCATGTCGTTATCTTCCAGTTGTGTCAACTATTTAGTCATAGGGAACTGGAGCATTTGTGTTCATTAAATAATAGTTTACTGCATCATGAATTTAATGATTAAAAAAGTTATAAAATATTTTTCACTTCATAAATTTACTTTATTAAATAAATTAAAATGTAAATTTTAAAATGTAAGTTTTTAAATAAAATATGCCGGACTCGTAGGTGAGTGGTAACACGCGCCGCCTTCATGTATATACATTTTTCATAATGCAGGCTAAATTAGATTAACATTCAAAAATTACCTTTTTAATTTACCACTTTACAATGAAATCATGAATGGATTAGTTACTTTATTGCTAGAAAATTTTGGTAATCAACCATTTTTCATATAGTAGGTCAAATTTATAGGGAAATTAAAGAAAACATCTTTTTTAATATATCACTTTACGACAAAACCAAAAGCTATTTAGTTAAAGGTGAGGAACAAAGAATAGCAACAGTTTTGCAACTAACTGTACCCCTGATAAAACTTTTTAAATAATGCTTGAATTATATTAAAATTAAAGAGGATAAATACTTAGTTTGGTTAATTTCTTTTATACTAAAAAGCATTTCGTAACTAGCTATTAATCAATCTGCTTGCTAAATTGGCAATAGAACAAAAATTAAGTACAAAAAGTAAAAAAAAAAAAAAAACATTTTTTTCCTTACTTAACCAAATTGCTCACCAATCATCTGAAACAAAATAGCATCCTTCATAATTCTTTTTCTGGATACATAAATCTTAAATGGCCTTACAGATCTCTGAGAACCATGGCAGAGCTCATTCAAGACAAACATAATGCTCAGCGGCGACTTTCACGGGTTTAACAAGCAAAGCCATCGCGAGCAATTAGGAGATCTGGGCAATAATTCAACTTGAGAGGTTAACAAAACAGAAGACGTTTAAAATCAATTGTAAAACAAAGGCGTTGGTCTCCACAACAAAAGCACGACAATTCTTTGACTAGAATATGGCCAGCATTATCATACTGTAAAATTAAAAGTAAATGAACACAATATAAAAGTAGTTTTGCAATTGTACCCTTCTTGTGACTTTTATATCCTGCTTGAATGTTATATTAGAATTAAATGTATATGTAAATAAATTAGTCAATTTATTACCAGAAATTTTTTACAACTAACCATTTATCCTAATTGTGCAACTAACCATTATCCTGCAAGGCTAAATTGGCATTAAAATTTTAAAAATTCCATTTGATTAGGCACTTTACAATGAATCCAAAAGGTATTTAGTTATAAGTAAGGGAACAAGAACAACAGAAGTTTTGCAACTGTACCTCTGAAGTAGCTTTTAAATCCTGTTTGAAAGTTACGTTAAAATTAAATGTATAATTAAATGGATTAGTTACTTTATTGCTAGAAAAAAAATTAACCGTTTTTCACATAGTAGGCTAAATTGGCATTAAAATGAAAAAAAAAACCCGCCTTTTTAATTTGCAACTCTACAACAAGACAAAACAGCTATTTTAAAAATGAGTGAACAAAGAATAACAGAAGTTTTGCAACTGTACCCATAATCTGACATTAAATCCTGCTTGAAAGTTATAGTAAAAATTAAATATGTAATTAATGAGATGCTAATATGTAATTAAATGCTTTATTACCAGAAAAATCTTTCAACTAACCATTTATCCTTTAGCAGGCTAAATTGGCATTAAAATTTTAAAAAACATAATTTTAAGTTGAACAAAGTACAACGGAAGTTTTGCAATTGTACCCCTGACATATCTTTTAAATTCTACTTGAAAATTTTTTTCTAAAATTAAAGATATACTTAAATGGATTAATTACTTTATTACCCGAAAAATTTTGTAACTAGCAAACTGGCAGGCTTAATTGGCACTAATTGTAGCTAACAGGCTAAATTTGGAATAAAAAACATCTTTTTAATTTACCACTTTACAACAAAACCAAAGGTATTCAGTTAAAATGAAGGAACAAAGAACAACAGAAATTTGGCAACTGTACCACTGATATGACTTCATAATCCTTTAAAGTTAATAATTATTTTCAAAATCCTTTAAAGTTATAATAAAATGAAAGATGGTAAATACTTAGTCATGTTAATTACTTTAACACCAAAAACGTTTCATAACTAACTATTAAATCAATCTGCTTGCTAGCAGAACATCTGAACAGAATTAAGAAAAACATTTTTTTTTTTTTAACTAAAACAAATTGTTCACCAATTATCCAGGAAACAAAAACAGCATCCTTCATAATTCTTTTTTTCTGATATATAAATCTTAAATGGCCTTACAGATCTCTGAGAACCATGGTTGGAGCTCATTCAAAGACAAAAACAAAAAGCTCAGCGGCGACTTTCACGGGTTTAACAAGCATAGCCATCGCGGGCAATTAGGAGATCTGGACAATAATTTCAACCTCAGAGGTTAACCAAAACAGAAGACGTTTTAAAATCAATTTTTAAAAAAAGGTGTTGGTCACCACAACAAAAACACGACAATTCTTTGTTGTAATATTGGCGACATTATCATGCACTGAAAGTAAAAGTAAATGAACACAATATAACAGTAGTTATGCAACTGTACCCTTTTATGACTTTTATATCATGAAAAATGACTTTTATATCATGCTTGAATGTTATATCATGTCAAAATTAAATATGTACTTAAATAGATTAGTTAATTTATTACCAGAAAAATTTCGCAACTAACCATTTATCCTTTAGCACACTAAATTGGCATTAAAATTTAAGAAAAGACATCCTTTTTATTAACTACTTTACATTGCAACTAAAAAGGTACTTCATTTAAAAGTGAGTGAACAAAGAACAGCAGCAGTTCTACAACTGTACCTCAATTTGACTTTAAATCCTACTTGAAAGTTATATTAAAATTAAACGTATACTTAAATGGATTAGTAACTTTATTACCAAAAACATTTTGCAGATAACCATTTATCCTTTGAAAGGCTAAATTGGCATTAAAATTTTAAAAATCTTTTTGAAATTAATTTACCACTTCATAAAAAAAAGTATGATGAGTAAAAACTAAAAATGAGTAAACAAAGAACAACAGAAATTTTGCAACTGTACCTCCAATATGGTTTTTAAATCCTATTTGAAAGTTATAATAAAATTAAAGAGGGTAAATACTTAGTTGGGTTAATTATTTTAACACCAAAAACATTTCGTAACTAGCTATAAATCAATCTGCTAAATTGCCAACAGAACTAAACTTAACTACAGAAGTAAAAAACATTTTTTTTTTTTACTTAACCAAATTGTTCACCAATTATCCGAAACGAAATAGCATCCTTCATAATTCTTTTTTTCTGATACATAAATCTTAAATGGCCTTACAGATCTCTGAGGAACATGGCAGATCTCATTCAAGACAAACAGAATACTCAGCGGTGACTTTCACAGGTTTAACAAGCAAAGCCATCGCGAGCAATTAGGAGATCTGGACAATAATACAACCTCAGAGGTTAACCGAAAACAGAAGACGTTTTAAAATCAATTTTAAAACAAAGGCGTTGGTCTCCACAACAAAAGCACGGCAATTCTTTGGCTAGAATATTGGCGGCATTACCATGCAGTGAAGTAAGCGTGCTTGTAAACCATAGAAAGCGAAATTCTCAAGCGCAGAGAAAGCCAGCCATTGTTCCCAAGCGGAGTTTTTATTGCAAGCCGCATTGTTGTCCTTACAGCACAAAAACCGGAGGAAATAAATTCTGCTTCGTGGATGTAGGAGTCACAGAAAGTAAAAGAGGTCCGTGAACTTCTAGGAAAATGACAAGTAGTCATTCTCTCAAACGTTCACTCTAAGGTTAAGGTCCTGTTTAGTGTTGGTGAAAGTTTAGATCTGGTGAGGTTTTCCTACAGAAAGCAAAATGCCCGAAGTTTGTGTTTGTCAGGCTCATATCAAAATCTTAATAATGCTTTATTTCGAAGACCAACGGTCGATAGACTTTAAGTGATAGTTTGGTGTCAATTTAGATAATAGGGAATTAATTTAGATGATAGGTAATTTAGATCTGACGAGATTTTTCCTACAGAAAGCAAAAAATGCTCGAAGTTTGTGATTGTCAGACTCATATCAAAGGCTTAATAATGTTTTATTTCGAAGAACAATGGTCGATAAACTTTAAACGATAGTTTGGTATTAAGAAATTCGAATGAAAATGTTATTCTGATAAAAATGACTTTCCTGTTCTCGAATTTTAGCTCAAGCTAAGGTACTATTTCAGTGTTGTGCTTATTGAAAATTCAGATTCTTTTTGTAAAAAAAGTAAAGTACCGGAGGGATATAGTTTTGTTAGATTTATAAAAAAGTTAATGAAATTTTGTTTTCAAAGAATAATAGTCAATATATTATTATAGGAGAAGGGTAAGTATAAATAAATTCTGATAAAAAGAACTTTCCTTTTCACGAACTTTAGCTCTAAGTTAAGGTTCTGTTTCAGTGTTTTTTAAAAATTATGATCTTTTTTTTTTAAACTGAAAAATTCCAGAAGGATATAGTTTTTTAAGGTTTATAAAAGGTTAATAAAAAATATAATGAAAATAATATATTTTCAAAGAACAATAGATTTAATAGAATATAGGAGATGATTTGATGTTAGCAAATTTCAATACAAACGATAAAAATGAATAAAATTATTTTCTGATAAAAGGACTTTCATATTCTCGCTCTAGGTTAAAATTTTGTTTCGTTGCTTATTAAAAATTCAGATTAATTTTTCCATGCACAAAAAAGCAAAATACCAGAGGAATGTAGTTTTAGTAGACTTATAAAAAGTTTAATGAGATTTTTATTTTCAAAGAATGATAGTCAATAGATTATTAGGAGTAAGTTTGGTATTAACAAATTCTGAATCATTTTTATTCAGAATTTCTTAGAAAAGAAAAAGTTTATTAAATGGAAGAATAATATTTTTTAATGGTTTTATTTTTTAAGTATTCTTTATCGTGAACGATAATATTCTTTATTAACAATAAATAACTCGCAGCTCTTCGTCAATCTTTTGGACACTAAGGGACATCGAGACAAATGTTTGTGAAACAACATTTGTCTCGATGTCAACATTTTGTCATTGTGAAAGAATACCTATTGCCAGATGTACGACATTACGCGGTAACTCGTTCGTCCTGGAATAATACACGCGTTTTAAACAAATAAAAAATAATTTTTGCACGAGATAACTCGTGGTGCCCCAAAAAAATACAAATGTGACTCATGAATATAATCGAGATAATTCATGAAATGGTTAATATTTTTCTCTCTAATTTTGGGAAATTAGGGAGCCATATTTAGCCATAATTAAGCTATAATTAAGCCATATTAATTCATAATGAATATGTGCAATAAATGATTTTAATCGGCAAACCGATCTAGATCAGCAAATTGATTGCAAAATACCTAAATAGAACCTTTTTCTTAAAACTGAAAAAGAAAATTTACCATAATTGTATTTATGTAGATTTTTATTACATTTAATTTAAATTTTCAATGAACATTAATTCAAAAATAAAGTGTACAAATTAATGCTTTATACGATGACGGTTTGATGGAGCAATTTCCTTTCTAAATGGACTGCGTTGTATTCATTAACCAGAATGTAGCAAAAATTGGGAAATTTGAAAAGGATATAATTTGACATAAAAGGACAGGAATAGGACTAAATATTTTAAAAAATTAAACTTAATATAAAGTTAAGAAACATCAAAATATTAAAGATCTAATTTCATAATTTTTGGTATAAGGCGTCATATGTGACCAACTCATGCTGGTTTAGTGCACAGTTAACTTACAGGAAGACTCAGATTCTAAACTATTGGGGTAGTTTTTGAGTCACCTTTCAGGAACGCGGTGACTCGAGGACGATTAATTTATATTATAATATTCATCACATTTAAAGACATATAATTATAAATTTGTGGTAGAATTCCACTTCTAAACCGAAAACCCGATACTCAAGTACGCGCAGGATACGCGAAAGATACTTCCTCTCCGGATTAGAGTCCTTAAGCCAACTATTACTCAGGGTTGGGTTAAATATATTTCCTTTCGAGATGAAAGATTAATAAACTAAGCGTTTCTCAGGGGGATCGTAAGTTGCGCTGTATTTCCTCTCTGGTGAGAGTCTCGAGGCCTACTGACCATTTCTCCTGAACGACAGAGGAGACGCTTTTGCCAATGTGTGAAGAGGAGACACGGTTACAAATAATTATTTTTATAAGCAAAATTAATCAATTCTAAATATGGCAGCCATACATTTGTTAGAAATGTGCCACCGGAATTAGGTTTCTTTTTGAATACTTTATATATTCGAAACATTTATTATCTAACAAGTTTTGTTTAAAGTAGAGCAATACTAATCAAGGATTCACGGACCCTTAACGTCAGGGGGAAGGAAAGGACAGTGAGGTTGTGTGAGAAAAAAAGTTATACATTTAAACTCTTTAACGAATTCTAACATTTATTATAAAAAATGCACAATAACTACTAGCTATGATTGGAACTTGTTTTTTATCCCTACAATTGCAGGCACAATAAACAGCACCAATTTTCGTAATGGTAAATTTTTAATAGTAACGTTTAAATCATCCTGTAGTTTGTAATATATTTTTTTATCATTTAATGAACCTAGGTAAAAACAGATGCGTTATTAATGGGGTATTTCTTTTTGTGAAATTTTTGTTAAATAAAATAAAAATAACTGAATTATTTTTATTTTATTTAACACTTTTAGAAGTAATTCTAAGAAGGGGTCTGCAACTTTCTCCTTACAGGTAAAAGGATTTCCCGGAACAAAATAGGTTGGAGACCTTTGTTCAACTGTTAAATGGATGTATATTTTTTGTAACTTGTTTTTATTTCTGCCTTTCTTTAACCTTTTTTTCTTGGAATAGGGGAAGAAGTGAATTTTTCAGAACAGTGGCGGTCGTGTTCATCAGTTTATAGCGACACAAAGTTTTTTTTTTTTTTTTTACCAACGCTAAGCGTTTTTCGCTATTCTGCTACTGTGGGTGAGCCATTCACGCACTTCCATATAATTATATGGTGGAATTGCAGTAGATTCAACATCATAAGTCCATTTCCAGTATACTCCATAGAGACTATGAAAGATGCTTTTTAGTGAGTATCACTATAATACCCACAAAATCGGGGTAATGCCAACATCTCTCATCATACTTATCATAAACACGTAGAATTGATGTCCTTTTGGAAAGGCTTTTAATTAGTTTGCTTCCGTTTTAGAAACACCTGAAATCCCTAAAAGGGCAGTCCTACCACTACTACACCAACACTATCACATCACTGGGTTGAGATGTCTCTTTACAAGTTGGGAATGATGTTAAGTGGTGCCACCTCAATTTTGAAAAATAGTCTGAAAGGTATCCTCTGGGTCTATGCACACTTTAATCCCTTCCTCCTTGAGTACATCGAAAGGGCATTACTGTTTACAAATTTATTGTATCTATTTTTGCATGCCTACGATATGGGATCACTTATTCGAGTTTCAAATCAACCTCACTTGGTTTAGAAACCCAATGAGTTATCCACCAGACTTATTCGGCTCATGAAATAATATGGATGTAAATACGAAGTGCGTAAAGCCACAGAAAAATCTCTTTTACGAACAATCACCTAACCACTTTTTGAAAAGACATCAAACAACCTCTTTTATGAGCAGTTACAGAATCATCTATGAATAACCACCATACAATTTTTTGAACAGCCACCGAACAACCTGTTTTATGAACAGTCACAGAATCATCTCTTTATGAATAACCACTATACAATCTCTTTTTGAACAGCCGTCGAACAACCTATTTTATGATGGACACAGAAACATCTCTTTATGAACAGCCATCATACAATCTCTTTTTCGAACAGCTACTAAACAAACTATTTTATGAACAGCCACCGAATCACTTTTTATGAACAGTCATTAAACAACCTGTCTTTGACCATCCACTGAACAATCACTTTTATGAACAGCCACCGAATGACATGTTTTTTATGAACATACCATATCGCTGTGCTTAGAGTTTGAGATACCTTTCAATGTTTGGAAATTATGCGGGAGAAATTAAAGGATCAGCCTCACCCCGCTTTTCCAAAAAGTGGTATTTGAAAGTAGCACATCTTTTTTCCATCCTCTTCATCAAACTCATCGGTAGGGTATTCAGGCCTTTAGATTTATCATGCCGAGTTTCGAATTTAGCTTCTTGGTTTCTTCTTCATTTCTTTATGAACAGCTACTAAATACTAAATCATTTCTTTATAAACAGCTACCGAACAACCTCTTTAAACAGCCACCGAACAACCTCGTTTATGAATATCAATCGAATCACTACTTTACGAAAATGATTAAACCAAAGTGTCTTCCCAAGGAATTCTTATTTGTGCCCTTTTACACATTAACTTTCACGGTTTACAAAATCAGTTGGTGATCTATCTGTTACTGAATTCCTATGACGGCAAATTTTTATTTGAGAAATATTAAAAAATCACTAGAAATGTTATGGCATGTTTTTAAATAGCCTCATTTTTTTTTAATGTCTATCATTAATTTTATTATTTGATAATTTATTTATTATAATTACTTTCAGACACTTGCATTCTTGTTGACAATTACAATGTTTACAAAAATAATATATGTCTAGAAAAATGTTCCAAAATTTGAATTTGTTATTATCTTTAAGAATCTTGTCATGTGAGGAAACTATTGATGCTCTTATATAAAATGTATCATTTTTTGGCAAAGAAGCATCTACAACCATAAAGAACATAATAATAAAAAAAAAAATTGAAGATAATTGAAATCCAGTGACGAAATATATACTTTTCAATTACAAAAATCCCTTGAAGAAATGTTATTAATTACAAAATTGATCTTTCTTCCCCCCCTCTCTTCATAGGGCTACTGTAATCACCACAAAGTCATTAAATACTGGTAATCGAAAAAAGTAATATGAAATATGACAGGATAAACGCCAAAATGGATTCTTTCTTCATTTTTTGGTGGTGTAACTGTTGTCTACTGTGTTGCAAAAGAAAGTTTTAAAAATCTCTCCGAAAATTTTCGTCTTCCGAAAAACCAAAAATAATAATTTATCAGAAGGGTGAAGAAAACCACAACTTTAACCGGTATTACGCAGAAGGGTTGCAATTTGAACAAGAAATAACTTATGTTATAAGTAACTTAGTTTATATTTTATTTTTGTATAAGAGTTAAATTAAATTACTTCCAGTAACTTGCCCTTTTAAAGTTGTTTTTTAAACACCTAGTAAATCTTCTAATTTTCTTGTATTCTTAATTTTTTCTGTATAAAAAGTATATTAAATCATTCTGTAAAATTCCGCATGAGTGAAGGGTTGTTATATTTTCAGGTTTAAAGGAAAATAATCCTCTAGAAATTGGCGTAGTTTTTGTGCTGCAATATGAAATCTCTAGTAATAAATTTATGCTTCTCAGAAGCAATTTAACTAGTTTAGTTTGCCTCTCTGCTGTTATTTTTTTGCACACTTTTAGGCTAATTAGACCGGGACCTACACTTTAATGTGAATTCCGAATCACTCACAAGAACCCATGCCACCGACAGGGTTCCAACCTGAAGCATGTGGTAACAAAGTCAAGTTTGGTTAGTCGCTCTACGGTCATTTTTTTTGCACACCTTAGGCTAATTAGATCAGGACCTACAGTTTAAAGTGGATTCCGAACCACTAACCACCCATGCGACTGCCAGGATTCGAACTTGAAGCCTGTGGTACCAACGGCCAGAGTGCTAGCCAATTGGTCGTCAGGAAGAGGGAGAATCGAATTAATGACCTGATGGCCGAGTGGCCGGATCTCGGTGCCATAGGTTTCGGGTTCGAGTCCCAACTGCGCCATGGATATTTGCAGTGGCTCGGAATCTACTTTAAGCGGTATATTCCGGTTTATTATGACTGTTAAGCGTAGAGATGAAAAACTACCCCGTAAAAAGAAAAAATCTTCTGTCTCGAAATCTGCCACAGGCAGATGGCCTTAGCTCAGCATGCTGTTGTTATGCCAACGAAGAAGATACGTTTTAGCAAACCTCATGATTTGTTGCAAGAAAAATGTGTTTCATTTCGTTCTTACTTTCGTTGTTATTAAATATTTTTTCAATTCCTTCTATTAGCTCACACTCCCCCTATATATATCCTGTTCAAATTTTCAATCGTTCATAAAAACACTTTTTATTCATCCACTTAAATTCAAATACATTTTTTTTTAACTTTTAGTGGATGGCACTTGATCTTAATACAGTTTTTTTCAAATATTAATTCATTAATAAAATTTAATTCCTTAATGTTAGTTTTTTTTTTTAGATATAAGTTGCATATATCTACCAATAGATGGCGCCAGATATACTTAAAAAATGAATAAAAATTATTTATAAAGGACTTTCTGCAATAAAGTGAAAAAAAGTAGGAATTGACTTAAAAATTTTTTTTTATATTACTTGTTACCTTTTTCATATGTAAATAAAGAAATTAACTTTACGTGGTTAAAAAATGCACGATTTTTAAAAGATTTAATGAATATAAAATGTTAGCTAATTAATAAAATAAATTTACTCATCAAATTTTTTAGCATCTATTTCATTTGCTTTTATTGATGAGGAAATTATTTTTTACCATAAAAATCAGTCAATAACCACTGTAACATTCAAATATAGTACTTGGGAGTTTTCAGAACACGTAAATACATAATATGGAACATGTAAATACATAATTTGGAACATGTAAATATATAAGATGGAACACGTAAATGCAATGAACACAAAACACTGTCATCGTGTTTGCAAAATTGGAAAAACCGAAATATTTGCGATTTTTGATAAATTTAAGAATTTATACTGAAAGTCTTAAGTGTTGAAAACATTACCATATTAAAAATTCCGTTCTTTTTTTTTTTTTTTCTTTTGCCTCACTGGAGAAAAAAGTTCTTTGAAATTCACCCTCAAATTAACAACACTCATAATCTATTTTTATGACAAAATTAAGTTTGGCAATTGTTCTATAGACACTTACGACTGTTTTGTTATAAAAGTTTAGATAATAAAGAACCAAACAATGCTTCGAGCGTCAGAGTCATTAAAAGTTGACAAACAAAATATTGCGGTTAATGAGTCAAGAATTTCAGATTAATGGTAGTGATCTCAATATGTGTGTCAATAGACATGAGTTCGATTCCCTCTACATGATTACGTTGTAAAAAGGAGTAGATATTGCTGTAAAAAAATAGATTCTCTGAGGAACGTGACTGTGTTCGTATAGTATTAGATTGTCTTGTAGAAGTTAATATATTATCATATATAGATTAATATATGACATGAATTGCAGTACGTCCATGAAAATTATCCATCCATCCATCCATGTTATGTTCCCCTTTTTTTTTTTTTTTTTATTGAATTTACATCTAAGAATAGCTCCTTCCAGACCGAGCGATAATTTGGCTGACATCTTTGAGATGTCATCGTTTTTCCCGAAAAGGACAATCAAAATGACATTATCCTCTCCGTACAATTTCGATGGAATTTGGGATGGTATCCTTCTCTGAGTTATAATAATTACAATTGAGTATGGCACTCTCATGACGAGCGATAATTTGGATGGCATCTGGGGATGTCACCCTCTTCGTTGAATGACAATGACACCCTCCTCTCCTTAAAACAATTTGGATGGTGTTTGATTTAGGATGTCACCCTTCTCTCTGAACTATAATTATAACGCAGGATGGTTCCCTCCCAACCAAGCTGTAATTTATATGGAATCTTTGGGGTGTCATGTTCTTCTCCTTAAAGGCAATTAAAATGATGTTCTCCACTCCGTACGACAATTTGGATTCAATCTGTGATGGTATCCTTCTCTGAGTTATAATAATTACATCTGAGTATAACATCCTCATGACCGAGCGCTAAATTGGATGGCATCTCGGGATGTCACCCACTTCTCCGAGCGTGAGTTTAGATGACACT
Organism: Caerostris extrusa; assembly: GCA_021605095.1. Taxonomy (NCBI): domain Eukaryota; kingdom Metazoa; phylum Arthropoda; class Arachnida; order Araneae; family Araneidae; genus Caerostris; species Caerostris extrusa. The sequence continues at coordinate 46,221 of BPLR01006905.1, read as the reverse complement.
CTCCTCTCAGTACAACAATTTGAATGGCATTTCATTTGGGATGGCACTCTACTCTGTGAACTATAATAATAAAACCAGAGGATGACCCCCTCCTGACCAAGCAAAAATTTGGATGGCATCTGGGGATGTCAACCTTCTCTAAGCTATAATTTTAATTACATCTGAGAATGGCTCCCTCCTGATCTGGATGGCATCTTTGAGATGCCATCCTCTTTCCCAAAAAGGACAATCAAAATGATATTCTTCTCTCCATACGACAATTTGGATGGTATCTCACTCTAAATAATATGCTATAATAATTACATCTGAGTATGGCACCCTCATGACCGAGCGATAATTTCGACGACATCTTGAAATGTCACCCTCTTTCCCGAATGACAATTTAGATGACACCCCTCCTCTCCATGCGACAATTTGGATGGCATTTGATTTGGGATAGCACTATCTATATATTCTCTATGAACTATAATAATGACACTTACGGAAGATACCCTCCTGACAGAGCGATAATTTGAATGCATCTGCTTATGTCATCCTCTTGACCGAAAGACAATTTATATGACACTCTCCTCGTATGACAACTTCGGATGCCATCTGGGATGTCGCCCTTATCTCTGAGCTTTAATTTGAATTACATCTGAGGATTACTGAGGTAATTTGGATGGCATATTTGACATGTCAGCCTTTTCACAGAAAACGAGATTTAAAATGACATTCTCCTCTCCCGTACGACAATTTGGATGGAATCTGGAATGATATCCTTGTGTGACCTATACTAATTACATCTGAGTATGCCACCCTCATGACCAAGCGATAGTTTGGATGGCCCTTCAAGATGTCATCCTCTTCCCCATACTACAATTTGGGTGGCATTTGATTTGGAATGGCACCCTTCTCTCTGAACTATAACAACAATACCTGAGTATGGCTTCCTCCTGATCGAGTGATAATTTGGATGGCATCTGGTAATGTCACCCTCTTCCCCAAAAGGCAATTTAGATGATATCCTCCGCAACGTACGACAATTTTGATGGCACCTTTTCTCCAAGCTGTAATTTGAATATCTGAGGATGGCTCCTCCTGACAGAGCGATAATCTGGATGGCATCAAGGGATGTCCCCCTCTTCCCCACACGACGATTTAGATGATACTCTCCGATTTTCTAAATCGACAATTTAGATTATACTCTCCTGCAATTTCGATGACATCAAGGGATGGCATCCTCCTCTCAGAGCCATAATTTAAATGTCTTAGGATGGTTCCCTTGCATTGAGCAATTTGAATGCCCTCTTCTTCGCTTCACCACGGCTTGATGGCCAATTGGCTAGCTCTCTGGCCTTTAGTACCACAGGCTTCAGGAGCGAATCCTGGAGGTGGAATGGATGCTTGTGAGTGGTTCGGAATTCACGTTAAACTGTAGGTCCCGGTCTGTTTAGCCCTCTAGCCTCTCTGTTTAGTTTAGCACAAGACGTAGAGCCATAAACCAAACCATGCCAATTTCGAAACAGCTCCCTAATTCGGAAACTGTCATTCACCAGGCAATTGCGGCTGTCTGAAGAAAAAAATATTCTTTGAGAAAGAAGATGTCAAAAAAGAACTTTCAAAGCGAGAGATATTGCCGGATCGCACGCAAACAGAAATTCTTTCCCAGTTGTTGTTTTTTTTTTCCCGTGAAACAAATGTTGTCTAGTTTTTTCTGGAAACGAGGTCGGGAAACGAGTGGAAAATTTTCTCACAAATCCGTGATTTGTTGCCGACTGTCAAGGTCTAGGTCGTGAAAAGCCGAAATGATGCTACGATTCATTGAGTTATGGGAGAGAGAAATATTATGCAGGAATTTTGGAATGTTTGTTATTACGTTCCTCTTTTTTTTTGTTATCTAAATCTTTTTGTTCTCCTTTCATTGTTTAGGTGGATGATTTTTTTGACGTTTTACTGAAAAAAATGCGAATTCTGTTTAGTGCTTTTCATGTAAAATTCGTCTCAAATAACTTTGGGGGAGATGTTTTATTCAAGCAGTTATTGTTTGAAGATGATGGGAATGTGAAAATATTTGATAAGTCTATAAGTGCTTTAATAAAGTTGCATTGCGAGATCATGATTTTATATTTATGTTTCTGATCTGTTTTCCTAACAACAGTAATTTATTCCTCTATGTATTTGTTGGCCTTATATGTTATTGAAAAGCAAGTGATTTGTGTTTGCGTGTGTAAATATTTCATATAATTTAAAAGACATAACATATAAAAATCCAATTTCACACAATTTTTTTATCGTAATTAACCAAAATAAATCACAAAAATTCTTATTATTTATTTTAATTAATTAAAAACCATAAATATTAATAGCAAACTTGCACTTTTAAATCACTTTACACTTTTTTTTTTTTTATCAAAATTAATCTTTTTTATGAGCATTTGTTTGATATTCACTATAAAGAATTAGAAATAATTTACATGTTAAATAAATAAATTTGTGCAATTCTAATTTCAAAAATTAACGACTCTTATTTTATTCCTCATTTCAATACATTTTTATCAAACGCATACAAAAATGTCACCAGGAAATTTTACAACTATTTTTTAAATAAATAAAAATAAAGACAAATTAGGAATAATAATAGCTAAAGACAAATTAAGGATAATATGATAATAACAGTTTTAAACGTGTTTATTTACAGCGCTAGACTAAGAGAGGAGGTGGAGGAGGAATAAGGGTGTTTTAATTTTTTTTTTTTTTTTTGTTTTATTTTTGTTTGTTATTTATTTTTATTTTTTCATTTACTTATTTCTTTATTTATTTTTGCGGCATTTCAAAAATAAATACAATTTTCATTTCTTTTCCTTATTAAGTCTTAAATGGGTTTTTTTTCAGTAATTTCAAAAATATCAAATTATTTTTTTAATCTTCAGTTATGAAATTTATTATACTTAATTAACAAATCAATAGCTCATTAAAACCATATCCATAAAAAACGAATTTATTTTATGCTTTTTGTGCCGACCTTCAAAAACAAAGCCAGTGTAATAACCTGTGGTCTAATTCAACTTACCAAACATAAATCTCTTTTAATATTTCATTAAGAAACGTCTCCATTCTTCAATAGCCGCAACAGGATGTTGCATGACAAAAAGCGAGTAATCCTTTTTAACCAATTCAAGTTCGTAGGGAACGCTCAATTATTTTTAATATTCGAAAAACAGTCTTAAAAACAAAAAAAAAAGGACATAATCATTTCCCAAGCTGCATGTAACCGTTATTGAGACATTCGTTTCAATATGTGCAGCGACGTTGAACGAATGGCGATGTTCGAATCTTTTATTCCTTTTTTTTTTTTCTACAGAAATGGCGTGTCCATTTTTAAGTCCTTTTGATTTAACCAACTGTCGTTGAAAAGACTAAAGACAGAGACTTTTGTAGATGTGGAAAAACAGCAAAAAATTTGTATCCTGTTAAAAATTGTGCGTTCTTTTTCTTTTATGACGCTTGTCGTCAAATGTGTTAGTTGTCTTTCAGAGGAAGCTATAGGGCTTTCATACTGAACAACAATAAGTCAAAGCCAAGGTCACATCAAAACTGGTAGTTGACAGACACTTTCTAAGGAGATGGATTGGATAAAAATGGAATTTTGTTGAAATAAAGGATTATTTTCCAAATATCAAGGTCGGCGCTCCCTTGTAAACATGTCAAAAGCCTGGAATTTAATCTTATTTTTGCATGACAATGAAAACCTTTTCCGAGAAATATTTGTAACCATTGTTAGGATGTACCTCTAAGGTGTTTATGATTCTTAAAATAATATTTTTATCCAAATATGTATGTATAAACGCATTTTTCCAGTATAAAAATTTTTTATTTGTGTATAAGTATGTATGGCTGTTTTGAGTTATGGATGCAAAATGTATTCATTTGATTTTAAATTTCTTGGACAAATCGGGTTTTTTTTTCTTTCTTTTTCTTTTTTATTTCATGGGAAGGCTCCTTGTCTAATATTTCTTGGAAATTGCATTGTCTATCGTGAAACTATTTGTCCACAGTCTTAAAAATGCCACGCTTTGACTTTGAAGTAAATAGAGAACCGAGATAAATATCATGATAATCTTCAACTATCTAGGAAAAGTTTTATTACCAAACCAAAAATTATGGTTTAACAAAGAAAATTCCTTTATACAAACTTAAATGTAATTTGAGAAATATTTTAGACTTGTACACTAATGAATTAAAAAAAGTTCGAATTAGCACATGTATTGTAACGTCTCGGCCTATACTAGAACTATAACGGCTTCAAGAAGAGGGGCCACTTTCAGGTTTATTTACAAACATTTATATTTATAATGTTTGTAAATAAAAATGAAATATATATATATATATATATATATATATATATATATATATATACAGAACTATATTTACAAAAATGAAAATTTAAGAATATAAATTAGTTACATAAGTGCAGTTCACTCCAAGTTCGGAGATTTTCAGAGTTCTCGAGTCTACGACGAATATAAACACCTGGTCTGCGGCAGACTTTAAATATCACAATCACACGGTGTGATTCACGACGCTAAACCAAAATGGCTCACTTTGAAAACAGGCAGAAAACTCCGGCCTGTTTAGTCAGAGAAAAAAAAAAAAACAACAGCACTTCTGGTCGACTCGTCGCAGAACTCTTACCCCTTTTCACAAAAAAAAACCTCCTTTTAAGACAATCCGTCAAGAGGATGGTTAGCTACCTCACTTCTCATTGGAGTAGACATTTCTCAACTCGTGGTCTATCACCCATCACAATGAAGTAACTAATAGTATATCATAGTATATCATAGTATATCATATTCAACCTGTGAAGGTCGCACAAACATTCGCTAATTTCCTCATTATACTATTCCTCATTATACTACATTCCTCATTATACTACATTCCTCATTATACTATTCCTCATTATACTACATTGATACCGAATATCTGCTATCAGATTTGAGTGACAGGTTGTTCTCAACTACATTGATTATTGTCCAGACAATAGCTATGGCAGAACGTTATCAACTATTTCCAATGTATGTTTTAAATACACATTTGAATCTCCAGTTTACTTGACAAAAATACAACGAAAAAAAAGGATTATAAAAATTACAAATAATTTCATCTCAAAACAGTATTAAATTTTTTATTACACAAAGAGACTGTCAAAGTTCAATTTCTTTTTTAAAAACTCCATCCTTAATAGGCCTCTCAACATTAACTTATGTAATGTGCAGGTATGACAACCAAATTGTAATTGGTGTGGTTGGGTTGAGATACTGAAGGCACAGGTTGGAGAACTCACAACTTTATTGACACACGCACATACATCACACACATACAATTAAAGACGTATAATATTTAACACATTTAAAGACGGACAATTATACATTCGTGGAAGGAAGTTGAAACCTCAATACTCACGTATGTGAAGGCTGCGCGAAAGATATTTCCATTAAGGGTGAGATTCTCGAGGCCTATTGACCATTTTTCCTGAACGCCACAGGGGGCGGCGAAGGTAGGAGAAGCATGGTTACACTTACAAAATATGCGTACATTATTACTGATGTTGATACGTGACAGGAGTTTTGTTTTATTGTTAAGGTATTTAGTAATAAGCGTCTGACAAATATTCTTCAATGGCTTGACAACTCCATGATGTGCCAAGGCCTTCTGCCTACCGGCAGATTCCGAAGAAGGAAATGTTGTTTTCCTTCTACAGGGTACGGTTATTAGCCTTACACCCTACAGTCATATTAGTGCATTTTTAAAGTGCATTCGAACCTTAGCAGGCATCCATAACACCACGGAACTCTAATCCTTTGGTACAAGGCTCCAGAGAGTTAGTCACTCGGCCATCATGCACTGTCTAACAGCTATTAATTTATTTTATTTTAATTTAAAGAAACTAAAAATTTGCACATGCATCAGTATCCTGAAAAGATTAATTGATTCAACTTAAAACAAAATCATAAGTCTTTAATGATTCACTTCCCAAAATATAGAGTGCACTTTAATAGTATTTTACTTTCATTCATTTTTTCCTTCTAAACAGTACTTCTTCAAAATACAGGTTATTTTCCAGAACTCAAAGATGCTACTTTCCTCCGTAAATTAATCTATTTTTCATGTCTATAATCATCACTATCAGCCATTTTCATTAACATATATTTATAACACATCATATTTAAAACCGTTAACCATACTTCAAAGATTTTGTTAAATACCATTATTATCTATTATTTCTCTTCAAATCTGTAAGAGCAATTTAAAATCTCTATATTTAACATTATTGTCACGCAAACTTACTTATTAGTTTTAAATAAATCGATTTTTTTTTTAACCTTGTTTGGGAAAAAAATTATTATTTTTTCCCTTTTCTGAAACCAGTTGACCTACCTAAGAAACCGCAAGTATTCTGCACTACATAATTTTTGCAACCATTTATAAAAACTAAAGAGAGGTTGACATCAGCTATTTCGGTAATAAGGAAGTAGATTTAATGGGTGCCTTCTGCACCAAGCACCGTTAATTAATATGTGTTTCGCTAATACCAACTAGTTCCTTGTTGCGGTTTGATGGCTCAACATTAGAAAATGCCTACCATGGATTTATCGGTTAGTATAACGATTTTTAAACTTTTAATTGTAGTCTCTTTTAACGAGAAAAAAAAATTATCACGCACCCCTGGATCCAGCCTTTTCATAAAAAAATTAATTATGTTGTACATATATATATTTTTACAAAAAGTAAGACCTTTACACTACACAAATTATAACAAAAACGTACAGATTTGTGGACCTTCATTTATTTGTAGTAAAAAAAAAGGAAAAAAATAATCGAAAATTTTCTTACATATATTTTTATTCCTATTATATAATAAAAGCTAATATATATATATTATTAAAAGGCAAATAAGCAATTTTACTCCTGATATTACATAAATATAGTAAATTATTACTTTAACAGCTCCTACTGTGAGTATGTCAACATCATTTACAGGGCATCAGCAGCGTCCTGTTGCTAACTACTGTCGTGGCCAAGACCATAGTGTAGTAATAAAATAGAGCGCGCTTTGGGTTTCAATTTTGTACAAACATAATCCTCACGTGATCATACATTTCACTACAATATTAAACTATCTATTATTGTAGCGTTCAGACTGGTCAACCAGATTGTTACTGGGTGGGGTTGGGTTGAGATACTTGAGGCACAGGTTGGAGAACTCACAGCTTTATTTAAACATGTACAAACACTACACATGCAATTTTTTGAGACATACAACATTTAACAGATAATTATAGATTCGTTCGAAAGGGCTCTTCTATGTCGACAACACGGTACTTTTTTTAATTGCTATGCGCAGGATGTGGGAAATATTTCTTTCCCGGATGTGAATCTTCTGGCCAACTAATAAGCAGGATTACGTTAAATATGTTTCTTCCATTTCTCCAGACATTTCAAAATAGGTATTCTCTTGCCCGTGTGTAGGAAGCCCAGTTATGTCACATCTTTTAGTAACCAAATCTACTATGCATATTTTAAAAATATGACAATGTTTTTCATGGTATATAACAACTTTCATTGTATATAAATTAACCCTTCTCTGGATTTGAACACAAAAATTGACATCACATTTGTTTGAACAAATTTTTTGAATTATTTTTTTACATGTTGTTTACTTTATATATTTTGCTTTTAAGACCAATATTATTTTATTTTTATTTACATTTTGAGTTGACTGCCACTTTTGAGTAGCGTCACAAAGCAATTTTATTTTTATGGCCAACCACAATTTTTTGTTTACCATTCTTTTACAAAATCTTAAATATTTTATAATTCAACATTTCCATTCAATTCAAATCAATAATCACATATTTATTAGAAAAAAACGTATTTACGGAGGTAGTTGAAAAGCAAACCCTCATCCCACACAATTTTCATTCAAAACCACTTTATAACACCCCAAAACCTCCCTTTCCAAACAATAAACCTCGAAACTTCCACTCAAATGCGCAACCACCAGCCCAAAGAATGGTGGAAAGGAAATGAAAAGTAAACTATTTCCACAACAACCACAAGTTTAACCGCAGATTCCTTGCATTCTTGAACAAAGGATTCTTCTCTTGTCAATGGAAGAAAGCGCGGTAAATTACACCCGCGCGTGGCTCACGGTCCATTTGGAGCCATAAAAGTCGCATTGTCCGTCCCCGGAGAGGAATTCTCATGCGTCGCACGATTTCAAGGAGACTCCGGCGGATTCACGTACTTCTTCGCTTCCGGTATCAATGTTTGCTTTGAATACCCATTAATGTGGCTTTTGTGTGCAGTGTGAGATACAAGGAATGGGGCTTTGAGAGATATTAGAAAAACAGTCAATGTTAGTGGTTTTACTTAATAATGATGCAGATGAAAAAAATATTGTTTATTATATTTATATATATATACAATTATACAAATTATACAATACAATTATACATTACTATACAAATTATACATTACTATATTATACATTACTATACAATTATACAATTACCGTGTTAATTTATATTTATCCCCCTCTATAATAATACGCAGCCTGATGGCCAATTGGTTCGCCTGGCCTTTTACACCACAGACTTCAAGTTCGAATCCTGGCGGTAGCATAGATATTTTCTAGTGGTTCAGAATCCACTTTAAACTGTAGGTCTCGGTTTGTTTAGCCCCGTGTGCACAAGATGACCGTGTAGCGACAAACCTATATAATACGGTTGTCATTTTCTATAAAATCCATTTAAACATGGAGAACAGAGAAGAACATAAACAGTTTACTCTCTCTCTCTCTCTCTCTATACATATATATATATATATATATAGCAGAACCCGGCATACGTTGTTCTGCTCCCCAGAAAAATGCATTGTAGAAAATTACATATCGCCAATATATTCTCCGTGTTCTAATATATGTGCATATTAATTTTCATGGATATCGTTTGAACGGTATATAAGAAGAAAGGCTGCAGCATCAGTCAAGCCGTTTAGGAAGAGTTCAATGACAAACATACAGAAGAATTATATTAATTGCAACTCCATCCACTGGAGCCAATTATGAATCTGAACCATCCGCGGACCAACTCAAACATACACAAAAAATTTCATCAAAATCGGCCCAGCCGTTTAGGAGGATTTCAGTGACAAACACATGTGCAAAAGAATTATATGCATTAAGATTATATGTATAATAAAGAGAGATTCCTAAGGTGGTAGTATTTTTGAAGGCCGATCATTTTTATGTGTTTTTGTTTAGAATTTTAAAACTTCAATATCTCGTAACTAACTAACAATATCTCTTACCTAGAAAGAACGCTCTAAATCGTCTTCCTTATACACATATTAAACACTAAGAATTCCGTACTAACCCATTTAATAATATATCAAAAGATCCGAAATAATCCACACCACATATAAGCCTACAGGTTCGAACACCTTCAAAGACTTATACAAGTTGGAGAAGGAAACACATACACATGAAATACACTCATGTCCATAAATTAAGGATAATGAAGTTCAGGCAAAGAAAGAGACAGAAGCAAAACAAATTTGACTTATTTGTAAAGTCTATTTATTTAACAAAAGGTAAAGAGCAAAAAAGATGCTATATGTTTGACATAATTAATAAAAATTGCGATTTTTACTCCCTGGAGCAAATTTCAAAAAAGAACCTATTTACAAAAAACAGTATAACTTGGTTAGTATGATGGTTAATATGGAGTATGTCTCCCGGACGATGCAATACAGGCCTTACAACGCCTAGGCATGCTGAGTATCAAATTATCAATCTGATCTTGGGGAATATTACACCACTCATCAAGCAATGCCCTCCGAAGTTCCGGTTGACAGATGGGAGGGGTTGACGGGCTGCAATTCGTTGGCCAAGCATATCCCACACATGCTCTATTTTATTCAAGTCCGGTGAGTATGCTGCCCAATCCATACGGGTGATATCCTCCAATTGAAGGTTCGTCTACAATGTTTGCACGGTGAGGACGGGCGTTGTCATCCATAAACAGAAATTCAGCACCCCTGGCGCCCCGAAACAAACGTACATGTTGTTCCAGAATGACATCCCGATAGATGTGGCCTGTCATCGTTACACTCTGAACATGCAGGTCAGTTCTGGAACCAAGAATAATTCCTCCCCAAACGAGCCATCCTGCGCCACCGTAACGGTGTCGTTCAATGGTGTTCTATTGGTGGTAACGGGTACCTGGCGCTCTCCATATGAAAGTCCGGCGAGAATCAGACTGCAAACTAAACCTGGACTCGTCGGAAAACATCACAAGACCACTGTTGCGGTGTCCACAATGCATGCTCTCTACTCCAGGTTAATCGCAGGCGACAGTGAGTTGCGGTAAGTGGAACACATCGACAGGCCTACGAGCATATAGACCAATGTGCCCTAAGCGTCTGTTCACGGTCTGCCTTGAAACTGTCGTACCGGTAGCTGAAGAGAGTTGACGAGACAGGTCTGATGCTGTGCTCCATCTGTTTCTTTTGGCAGTAACTGCTAAATACCGGTCCTCATTCGGCGTTGTAACTCGGCGGCGACCTGTGCTGTAACATCTACTCACATTACCATCATCTTGGAATCGTTGCCAAAGCCTGGAGATGACACTCTGGGCGATTCCAAGTTCCTCGGATACTTCCAGCTGGGTACGTCCACATTCCAGTCGTCCGATAATTCTACCACGTAAAAAATCATCCAAATGCTTCCTTTGTGTCATAACTATGCGGTTATTACTCTGAAAGGCTTTTAAAACGCTTGTGAACAATTTTACTTCTTTGCCACCATTCAGTATATACCCCCTCTTACACTCTCGTCATTGTGACGTACTATCCGCGCCCTCTGGTGGTTTCCTGTAATTTGCATATTCTTCTTCAAGATGTGTGTGATAATTCTACAGGTGAAATTTTTATTTTAGAGTTCAATTTCTGTGTGATTCTGAATTATCCTTAATTTATGGACATGAGTGTAAATCAAAAGCAAATTTCGTAGGTGCCTTTCGAATATGACTGCAGAGCGTTGGGCTGACAACCCTACCCCGTAAAAATAAAACATCTTCAGTCTAAAAATTTGCCATTAGTCAGACAGCCTTGGCCCACCATGGGGCTGTTGCGCCAATGAAGAAGTACAATATTGCCAACTTGCAAGACAATGCAATCAAATTTAGAAATTTTCTTAAATATTTAAGGTTTTCATTTGATTGAACCCTTGTACATTGTAAATTTGCAAAAATTTTTATTATGTCTTCTGGTTTTCTGCACAACTTAGTAAAATGTCCAACACTCTTTGGGCATAACAATTCTCATTTTCCCATACAAAAATTTTAGGCATTCCTGTATTTCAATAATATTATAAATTAAATCATCCTTCATATCTTCATATTTGATTAAAGCAAAACTTACCTGTATGCAAATAAATAAACCAAAATAAAAAATAAAAATGCAATACGCATTTGTGCACACAATGCTACTATTTTCTACTACTTTTCATGCAATGTCTTAGCAAGCATCTGAGATCTAATGTACTTTCATTTATTTAATTATCTTTAAATATCCATCCCATATATTTGAAAAACTCATAAGAATTCACTAATTCCTAAACGTTCCTATATTTTATTAACATTAAACATAAAATGAAACTGATATCTTCATACTTGATGAATGCAAAACTTACCAGTGTACACAGAAATAAAATGCACTACAAATTGTACAATATCTAATCAATTATATAACGATTTTTAAAAATCCCTCCTAAATAATTCAATAATTCAATAATTAAGAAGAATTCAATAATTTTTAATCATACTACTATTTTTATAATACTAAATATTAAATTATATTTTATATCTTATATTGATGAATGTAAAACTACCGTATATATATAACATTTGAAATTTAATATATTATATTCATCTTACGTTTTATTTAAAAATTTCTCCCATATAATTTACAAGAATTTAATAATTCTTAATTAATCCTGTATTTTTATTATACAAAATATTAAATTATCCTTTATATCTTTATATTTGATGAATGTAAAACTATAGTATATACACACACACACACACACACACACACATATACACTGAAGTGACAAAAGTCATGGGATACCTCTTAATAAGCGATGCAGCAACTCGATGGCATGGACTCAACAAGTCGTTGGAAGTCTTCTGCAGGAATATTGAGCCATGCTGTCTCGATGACGTCCATAATTGTGAAAGCGTTGATGGTGCAGGATTTTGTCTCTCGATGATGTCCCATAAATGCTCGATGGGATTCATGTGTCTAGTGGCCAGATCATTCGTTGGAATTGCCCAGAATGTGTGTGTGACATGTCATCCATAAAAATTCCATCGTGTGTGTGAATGGCTGTGTGTGCTGTGTGTGTGTGTGTGTGGACCAAGTCCATGCCATGAAAAAACAGCCCACACCATTACGGAGCCATACAGCATCTGAATTCCAATATATTAATATACGTCTTACGATTGATTTAAGAACTCCTCCTGTAAAATTCACAAATATTCATCTTCATACTTGATGAACGCAAAAAGCTTATCGGTATTCATTAAAAAAGTGTCTAAGACTGTATATATTAGAATTAAACTTAATCTAATATTACCATTCATCTTAAGTTAGTATTAGCATTCGACTTATGATACGTAAAAATTCATTCCATACATCTACCCTTCATTCCGCCACATTTGTCAGTCATTTAAAAAAAATTATACAGCAATTTGAATCACTTCTTAACCCTAACAACCATCTGAAAATAACCTACTGAAATATCAAGGAAATTGGTGGAAGAAACCTAACCGTGTAAACATTCCTTTTTTTTATTATTATTACTCCTTCACTATGCAATCAGTTTGATTTGACCTTAGCTAAACGTATTCAATTTTGATGTCCCGACAGTAATTGGAAAAAAAAAATCTACCCTTCATTCTAGCCACATTTCCAGCTTGTTATAGCGAAACCCCATGAAGCCAAACTCGGTGAATATAAGCGCACTGTTTCTAACTGGAATATGAAAACACAGGGTTTTTTCTCCAAACTCGGTGAATATAAGGTAATACAGCGCACTGTTTCTAACTGGAGTATGAAAACACAGTCCTCCACATATAATAAGCAACCTCGCTTTAAAAGAAGTGGTTGTGTTCGCTAATTATTAAACACGGTTGGTGGGAAGCCACCAGATTCCAGGAATTGACCTTGAATGCAGTCGATTATGTAAGTTAAAGGTGTCTCAGCACGAGGTCTTTTTAATGGACCCGCCATTTTTTTTTTTAAATATTTGTTTTTATTTAGAAATTCGAATTAGTGTTAATCTTTTAAGGTAGCCAATACTTGGAAATGTTGTTCTTGGAAAAATTGTTGCTGTTGCTAAGTAGATTGAAATTGAGGGGAAAAATAAGAATTTTATTTCATTTTTAGTTTTAGAATGTCTGAATTAAATTATGTGTTTGAAGTTCTTAAAATATTAATTTCCTTGTGCAACTAGCTGAGAGGTAAATCTATGTCTTTCAAAATTTATTTATAAGCTGTATTACCAACTATTTACATTTAAATTAACGATATTAATTAAAGAACTCTTTAAAATTTATTCTTAATGCAGTTTTTACCATGGTTCCGCATATTAGTCATTTTATTCATAATTATTATTTTATGAATGGCAACACTGTTTGAAACGGTTTTTAAATATGTATTTATTTTACAGAATATTTAAAATTGTTTGGAACAGTTTTAAAAATTTTTAAATCGATTATATCGTTCTAATATTTTCAGATACTATTTTAATAAGAATAATTAGAATTCTTATAAATATTTATAAAATTTTGTCACATTTTTGACATTTTAATCATTTTGTGTTTTGTAAATGTCATTCCAAATTCATTCAAGTATTTTCAAAAGAACAATGGCTCATCAAGCTATATTACCAAACATTTTCATTTAAATTGACGATATTAATTAAAGAATTCTATAAAATATATTCTTAATACAGTTATCCCCCATTGCTCCTTATATCTGTCATTTTATTCATAATTCTATTTTGTGAATGGCAACACTATTCAAAACAGTTTTTAAATATTCTTGCTGTTAATAAATTATATCGTTCCAATGTTTTCAGAAACCATTTTTATAAGAATAATTATAATTCTTATAAAATTATATAGAATTTAATTATAGATAGAATTTTTAATACAATTTTCCCGCGTTGCTCCATATATCTGTCATGATTACTGTTTTGTAAATGGCAACATATGTAACTGTTCGAAACAGTTTTTAAATATTCTTTTCATTGATTGCACCTTTCCAATATTTTCAGAAACTGTTCTTATAAGAATAATTATAAATTTTATAAACATTTATAAAATTTTGTCTCATTTTTTGACATTTTAATCATTCCGTGTTTTGTAAATATCATTCCAAGAATTTTCAAAAGAACTCTAGCTCAACAAGTAATATTATCAAACATTTTCATTTAAATTGATGATATTAATTATAAAATTAATTTTTAATATAGTTTTCTCCCATTGATCCGTATATCTGTCATTTTATTCATAATTATTAGTTTATGAATGGCAACATATCTAACTGTTCGAAGCAATTTTTAAATATTCTTTTAATCGATGATATCGTTCCAATATTTTCAGAAACTATTTTATAAGAATAATTATAATTCTTATAAAGATTTATATAACTTTGTCTCCTTTCTTATGTGTTTCATCATTTCGTGTTTTGTGCCATTTTATTCCTAATTACTATTTTATGAATGGCAACATATCTAACTCTTCGAAACAGGTTTCATATTCTTTTAATATCGTTCCAATATTTTCAGAAACAATTTCTATAAGAATAATTACAGTTCTTATAAAAATTTTATAGAATTTTGTTTTATTTTTGATAAAAGGGGTTTCATCATTTCGTGTCTTGTATATACCATCCCAAGTTAGTATTTTCAACAGAACAATGACTCTAATTCTTCGAATCGTTAGCTTACATTTTTTTTTTCTTCTTTTGTTTTACGTCGCATACATCGGTGTAACATTAGCAGATCTTATGTCACACTAATGCATGCCAGGAATAGTGAACTGACGGGCTATAATGGGGAGGGCGTTTTATTTCAGAAGCAACTACCCCTCATTTATACGTCGCATGGAAGAATGACTAGGTAAATGATTGTCAATGAGGGTCAATTTGCACAAACACCATCGCGTCTCTTGGTTTTGAAAGCAATGTTTACGATGGAAACAGATTCAAATACAAAATTATCTTGTATTCTGGCTGTGCATATTATCATTGGTTCACGTTTAATGCATGTTTTTAACTTTTTGCCAACCCTGTAAAAGTAAATTTAAAGTAATTGCTTATATTTTATTTAAAGAAAAAAATTTCAACTAGTAAACATTTTATATTATATTATTAATTATTTTTAATTATGTAGAAGATTGGGTCGTATTGATTATTTCCTATCAGCAGCCTAATACAAAATAACCTTGAAAAAGGCATGTCGTGTCGAACGAATGCTGTTAGTCATTTAGCACTAACGAGGAGACACGTGTAGCTTGAAGTTATGCTACTGACGTGAGTAATACTACCCCCACAACGCTCTACGATCCTATTAGGCCGAGACTTATGGTTTAAAGTATATTCCGAACCACTACAAACATCGAGTGCACTCTGGGATTCGAACCCGAAACCTGTGGTACCGAGCGCCAGACACTCAGCCATCAGACCCCTATATTATTGATTATAATGGAATATACCGAAAGAGGAGGGTAACAGCAATATTAGGAGGAGGGTAATGCCTTTTTTTGAAGGGGGAGTTATTGTTCCAAATTGTAATGTCCCTAAATAGCATGATGTAAAGCTGCCATGATATATCTTGGGTATAACTGAATCTGCTGGAATATATATTTTTTTTTATAAAGCAAAATTTTTGTAAAAGCAAATCTTTATTTTCGTTGTTTAATTATAATAATTTCCCCTCTAATCGTTTTTGTTTGTTTTTATTGTTTATCTATTTTTTTCTTTATTACCTTCTTGAAATTATAATAATAATATAAAAAATTTATATGCGTAATTTTTTTTATTATTAATAATAAAAAAATTCGAATAATTAATTTTTAAATAAATTAATAATATACTTATATTACTCTTTTTCTATCTAATCAATGGGATTAAAGCTTAAGAAACTTCCTCACTCACAAAAAGAGGAGATAGAGGTTGCTAAGCAACCAAGGTTCTCCATCAATCTGGCAAATCGTCGTCGTCGTTTAATTGTAATTTCGATTTGCTAATTTTTTTTTTTTTTTTTCTTTTCTTGATTCAACGGATCCCTGCTCATATGGATTTGGAATTTAATGTAATTGTAATTTCTTTGGCGTAGAATGCCAGAAGCCTGGATCAGACCTATTCCTACCTCCCTTGCGACTACTCTCACAAGATTAAGGATGAAGCACCTCAAAAATATGAACATTTTTGCTGATGGTGTAAAAAAAATACCAAAAATATGACAACTGCCCTGATGTAGCTTACTCCTCATCATGTCTTTGGTTGCTCAGCTGTTGCAGCCTCCATACATTGTCTGGACCATCCCTCGGAAGAGGATTTATATTCAGAGGTGGAAATCAACATAGCCAATATTATTTGGGAGCACCCCAATATTTGATTTTCTTGTAGTCTTCAAGGGATACGACGACAACACCATTTTACATTTTCAAAAATTCTAATCATCTTGCATAATTAAGTAATATTATATTCTACGGTTCCATTTCTAAGTGATAAATAAGTTTTTTATCATGTTAATTTCGAATAAACGTGATAAAATTACAAAAAAATATCTGTTTATCATTTTATTTTATTAAGAACAAATTAGTTTACTTGTAAGGTAAATACCGCAAAAATAGTTATTGAAAATTAATCATTAAATTGTGTTGTAGCAGTTTGCTTAGAAATTTTTTTTTTTTTTTTGGTTTTAAATTTTCTCTCTCCCCTGTTTGTTTTGTACCAATGTGGTTATTGACTTATGCCACTTTTCTTGCGAGAGAATGATATATTCTAAGAATTTAATCTATTCAGGAACTATTTGATTTCTCAGAATCTTCGTCAGTTTCAAATTCTATTAACATTTCATCTCGAATGAATTAAATTTTTTATTCAATTCTAAGATTTTACTTGAAATACTTAGATTCAGATGAATCTTTCAATACGAGCACTTGAATATTATTATTATTATGAATTGTGTGTATATATGTTAGATAGGTTTCTAATAAATACAAATTTAAAAAAGAATATAAAAAAGAGGCTAAACATATCATTCATAAAATAAAAAGATTGGAAGATTAACTGAAAGCTAGCTTTATCAAAAACTAGATAGTTGTTAGAATATAATACTTATACCGTTCTGGTTCAATGCTATGCCAACAATAGTATGGAATAATAAACTGGATTCAAATATTCAGAGCCCGACTTATCTCAAAGGAGACGCATGCCGCTGATGAGCATTAGGGCGGAGGTTCAATCCGCTGGCTACTTTGTTGTAGACACTGCTTCAAAAAAACGAGGAGCCTCGATGGCGTTTGTTCAGCATCTTGCCTCGTGAGTCGGACTACCTAGTGCAAGGATCGGATAACTTTTTCGGTCGCTGGCCGAAAATCGCAAAAAAAAAAAAAAAAGTTTCGCGGGTCAGATAAATTTTTCTAAAATTTTAAAAACAATATACAAGTATTACATTTTAAATATGTTAATGAGATGAATGAAATTGAGATTTCATTTTTAAAAGTTCTTTTTATTAAGGTTCGAAATGAGATGTACTGATTCTAAGGAACGATGCTAAATGCTCATCTGTCAGTCTATTTCTGAAATAATTTTTCTGAGGCTCATAGTTGAAAACACTTGTTCACATATATAAGATGAAGTAAACACAGCACTGATTTTTTCTGGGCGTGAAATATTAAATTTGGGAAACTTACTTTCGATAATGATTTGTAAAACTCTACCTTTGGCATATTTAAAAACAACTGCTTGAGATAATGGTTAGATTGCAACTCAATTAGTTCAACCTGCAAATCTGACCTCCCTGCTTTACAAATTACCTTGAAAGGCATGGTAAAAATATCCATTTCTGTTTGAATGGCACTGAAATCTTGAAATCTGCGTTCGAACTCAAAATGCAGTTTTTTCAAGCCATCTTCATAATTCTTAAGCTTCTCTTCATTCACTGAGGGTATTGAATTTAACCTCGGTAAAAGAGACAAGTCGTTCTTAGCTAGCTGCCCAGCAAACAGATTAAGTTTTAGTTTAAAAGTCGATTTATGATTTGTAGAACAAAAATAGAGAAAGTAAAAAAGACCACCAGTCCTTTGAAAAAAAAAAAAAATAATATTTAATCAAAGTAGAAAAGGAGATGGATATATAATAGCGGACCGGATAAAATCTTCCGGTGTGCCGGAGTTGGCCCGCGGGTCGTAGTTTGCCCATCTCTGACCTAGTGGGAAACTTCCGGATTTTCTCCCATACGATACGCATATGCGGGGTAGTTTCCCTGAAAATACTCCCGGAAGGCACTGCCCTTCTTTTCAACCACATGGAGCCAAGTCAGACATGACTGCCTGACTTCCCTTTTTCTCTTCAACAATGAATCCATACGGGTTTGGTTTAGATGTTTACTTAGTGGATAAGCAACAAAACGAATTGGCAGAACACTCCGTTTTATATGGCAAGATTTGAGTCACGTGACAGTATCTTGTGATTGTTCGTAACAATATGGCCACTAAGCGATTTTCTCACCGACTATGTTTTTACTGACTTGGTGGATTATATATTATTATATAGGATAGATTATGGGTGGATTATATAGTTATATATTATTTTATATCATATTATATGGGGTACAACTTTATTTTTTTTTATTTATTTTTTTTTTTGTATTAGGGGGTACCCGATCAAAAAGGTTTGGAGATTGCTGTGTTAGAGGATGAAATTGGTATGAAAAGGCTATTGAAAAGATCTAAAAACGCTTTCCATAACAACAAATTAACAATGAACTGTGAATACGAATGAAAGACGTTCATGTATCTAGCAAATATGCACACGGAGCCCATGTCGGACTTCTACCTATGGGTGCTATATCAAAACAGAGCTTCCTCCCTTCCCTCCGTCCATGGGTAGACTGCTCATGGGCTGAGATGCCAGATACTGAGGATTAGTCAACAATTTCTACTGGTGTTCCATCACAACAGAGTCTGCCCCTTTTTTCCCTCCTTGCACGAGATCACGTGGGTTCACTCTTGTATTTGGTCTAAATGTTGCTGTCTACCGAGCGGGATAAGAAAAAAATTCAAAGATTCAATAATTAAGATCCTTAAATCGCTGAATTATTAGTTTTTGCTTATAATAATAATTTACTTAAAAATAGAAAAAAAATGACTCATTTGGCAACTTTTATTTTGACGCCAAAATGAATCTTTCACTTCTTGCTTAAATTGCAAAATAAACAAATTATTTACAGGAAAAATTAGCTTTCACGCACACTTTGTATAAATTTCGAATTTTGCTATGATTTTTACATATTTCTTTTTTATTATTAATGAAAAATGACTGTAAATAAATCCATATTTTTCATCATTAATTTATGTTGTTCTAAATTTTGTATTTACGTTATATTTTACTCTGGGTAACTGTTTTTGATCTATGGGATAACGATTTATTTATAACTTTAAACAAATTTTTTTTTAATTGGTAATTTTTTTTTTTGGGACGTCAAAATGGCTATTTCCATGGTAACTTACTCAAATTTTCAAAAATTAAATTATTTTCTGAAAATATATTATTAGTTGTCGTTCATTATTGAGCATAATTTTGATTTTTTGCAATGTTCATTTGATTGTTTGATTTTTGCAATAAGTTGATTATTTGATTTTCTTATATTAATTTGATTATAACTTTAACAAAATTATTGTTATCAGTAAAATATGGAAACAAAAAACTAATTGATAGTGTCGTAAAGAAATCCATATTTTTCACCTTTTATATTTGTTCTTTTGAATTTTATTTTATATTGCTGAATTTTTGTATTCTGTTTGTAACTATTTTTTTTTTTTTCTCGAATAACAGTTTACTTGTAATTGTTACAATTTTTTCCAATATTTTTCAGCCAATTTATTTGGCGTATTTGGCTCCTTTTTTTTGACGCCAAAATAACTATTTCTATTCTAACTTAAGGAAAATCTCAAATAAGTTAGTTTTTTTCTGAAAAATTATTAGCTTTCACACAAATTAAAACATAGTTTTTCCTTTTTTTGCGATGTTTTTTGATGTTGTATAATGTTCTCATTAAAATACGTAAATAAATCTGTAAATAAAAAATAAATAAAATGCAAATAAATCACTATTATTTTAACTGAACATCATTAAAAAGACTTATTACTCTCATTTCAGTAATGTAAAGAAATCCATATTTTTCACTTTAATTTTTGTTCTTTTTAATTTTTTTTTATTGTCGAATTTTTTTATTTTGTTTTCAATTATTTTTGTTTCTCGAATAGTTTAATTGTAACTGCTAAAATTGTTTTCCAATTTTTTTGCCGTATTTGGTGCTTTTTTTTTTTACGCCAAATGGACTATCTTTATTCTAACTTACTTCTTTTTCTGGAAAAAAAAAATTATTAGCTTTCGTACATTTTTAAATGTAGTTTTGATTTTTGAAATGTTAATTTTTTGTATTGGATTTTCCATATATTAATTTAATTATAACTTTAAAAAAATTATTGTAATCAGTAAAATATGAAAAATGAAACTTATCAATAGGAATCCATATTTTTCACTTTTTATTTTTGTTCTAGTGAATTTTATTTAATATTGCCGAATTTTGTATTTTGTTTTTGTAACTATTTTTTTCCGTTTTTCGAATAACAATGTACTTGTAATTGTCTGTAATTATTTTTGTTTTTTGAATAATTTTTTAGCTGCTAATTTTTTTTTGATGCCAATTTGTTTGGCGTATTTGGTGCCAAAATGACTATTTTCATAAACTATTTTTGTTAAACTAACTATATTTTGTTACCGGTTTTCTGTAATTATTATTATTTCCATTCTAAAACTAACTATTTAGATAGTTATTTTTGATTTTTCGAATAACAGTTTACTTGTAACTGTCATAATTTTTTTCTGTCAATTTTTTTGGTGTATTTGGCGCCTTTTTTTGACGTAAAAATTACTAATTCCATTCTAACTTACGGAATTCGCAAATAACTTAATTATTTTCTAAAAATAATTAGTTTTCAACATATTTAAACGTTTTTCACTTTTGAGATGTTTTTTATACTATATTATTATTATTTTTTATACTACACTTTATTATTTTCTACTTTTTGCGATGTTTTTTGATGATATACCTTATT
The DNA here is from genome assembly GCA_021605095.1 of Caerostris extrusa. NCBI lineage: Eukaryota > Metazoa > Arthropoda > Arachnida > Araneae > Araneidae > Caerostris > Caerostris extrusa. The sequence continues at coordinate 24,760 of BPLR01006905.1, read as the reverse complement.
ATCATTAATATATGAAAATAAATGTAAATAAATCCGTATTATTTTAACGAGACATCATTAAAAAGACTTATTACTGGTATTTTTGCAAAACATTTTGTGGCGTCTATGATATATGGCTGTGTTTAAGTGAAGTTCATCCACACTACGATGATTCATCCCAAATATCTAATAAATTATACATCAGATGATCTGATGAAATTTATTCAAATTTTTACATACCATAAAAAAATACCAAATCCAGCTACACATCAACGTGTTTTGTTGCTGTCCCTTCCAGACGGGTGAGCTGGCAGGGATTAGGTTCGGTTTTTGTTTTTCGCTTGCCTTTTAAGTGTCATCTTTCCCGAAACTTGTCTGCTAACTTGCCGAAAAACAATAAGAATTAGATTCTGACCTTGATTTTCTAAGTGTGGGGGAACTGCCTCTCCAACCTGAGCAAACTTGTTCTGGAATATCGTAGCTGACATGACAAATCTTCGTAGGTGATTTAATGGTATTTAAAGCGAGTCTAGTTTATCGCAGGTTAACTACTAAAGGGCGTTTGGTTTACAGAAAGAAACATAAAACTGAACTGGGTAAATGACCTACAAGGTTTTTTAATTCTAAGCCCGTTGTGTAAATCTTTTATTTTTTTCTTTAATGTTTGTTCTCTTATCAAAAACGATTACTTCAGTAATGTATAGTAAAAAATATTTTTGGCAAATTTGATGGAAAAGGGAAAAATATATCGTTGCATAGTAATATTTATTAATAAAAAGTATAGAAGCACGAATAATTATGCATTTGAAATAATTTTTCTTTGATTTGTAGGACGTGCGCAACTAGGCTCTAAAAGCTCGCTCTGATTTGTCATTCTACGATCAGTTTTTGTACATTAGGGCTAATTAGACCGGAGTACCTACATTTTAAAGGGGATTTTGAAACACTAACAGACATCCATGCCAGTGACAGGATTTGATCTTGAAACTTGTGATCCTGAAGACCAGAGGGCTACCCACTTAGGCAACATGTGGCTAGTGACAGAAGGAGTCATGTTCAAATTCAATGACAACGATTGTTGTAGTTTTGTTTTCAGAAATGTGGAGACTCGATAACGATTGACAACGCGTCTAAAAGCGTTTTTGCACTAATAGTCAGACTACCTGGTGGAATCTTCCAGATTTTCTGTATAGGGCATATTAATGGCATCCCTAAAAGTCCTTCCCTCATTACATATCAGTGAACTATTCGTGGCATATGTCAATGTAACACAAAAACCACTGACATTCCACAAAAGAAAATAAAAATATTTTTAGTAATTTTACAATATGACCTTTTTGATTTAATATGCACGTATAAAACTAACTAACTGCCAGGCAACTGCAGTCCATAGTGGATCATGGTATCTGCCTACTGGAAGATTCCGAAACAGGATATATTTTATTTTTATAGGGTAGGGTTGTCAGCCTTACTCCAACACTCTTCAGTCATATTAGACCGGGATCTACGGTTTAAAGTGGATTCCGAACTATTACAAACATCCATGGCACCACCGGGACGCGAACACCTGAACCCGTGGCACCAAGCGCCATATATACATATATATATATATATATATATATATATATATATATATATATATATATATTATCCTTTTCAGTTAAATAACACAAATTAGATTTAGTCTTTTCAAAATAAAGTATTTAATTCCAAGATTTAAACAGGAAATTTTCTATTTTTAGCTCTTCAAGAGCCTTCAGTGCTGTTTTTAGCTATTTGGGATTGTCAAGTGTAAGAAATAAAAGAGTATGTCTATTGTCAGTTTGAAACACGACAAGCGTTACACGTCTACGCCAGGTGTGAGCATGTTGATTAGTTCTAGATATTTTTTACTATTTAGAATTTTAATATTTAAATTTAATACATAGATTTTTCAAAATATAATGACACTCTCCAGATACTTCTTTTGAGGGTACTCTTTACGAATTGCAGTGATCATTGATCTACTGAAGATCATCTACTAGAGATCATTGATCTACTGAAGGGTTGTTCCCATTGTAAAAGGATGTAGAAGTTTAGTTTTCTGGTGCACTGATATCAAGTAAAATAATAATGTTTTTCGATGAGGAAGAAAGAGTTTGGATATTTTTGCATAAAACATGTTATATGATATGCTATTATGACATTTTTTATGAGACATATGTCAATAAAACAATCCATAAATGTATTCACAGTATAAACCTGCGTTAATGTTGAGCTTGTGATTAAGCCAACCTTTGTTCTTCCATACAATGTTGTCAAATATAAAGATTTAACTTAGATATTTGTTTCATAAACAGCCAATTTGTTTAATTTCCTTTAGTGCTTAATCCATTTGTGAAATATTTGCATTGTTTATATTTTTGCAACAAACAAGTATGGTGTTTTACAAAATATTTATATTTAATCTCAATATTTTAATAAAAGACAATTTTTTTGTGTTCATTTATTTATGTATTTGACAAATTTTTCACATTTAACTTGGTACGTAAAGAAGCAGAATGACCATTTTTAAATATATATATATATATATATATATATATATAAACTAGATGAACCAGCAGACGTTGTCCTGCCCTGAAAATAAAAAAACTGGAATCTGATTGCAGCACCACCTACCTGTCAAATTGTGAATCTAAATCATCCAGGGACCCACTCAAACACATACAAAAATTTCATCAAAATCGGTCCAGCCGTTTAAGAGGACAAACACATGTACAGAAGAACCCAATTACAGCTTCATCTGACGGGTTTAATTGTGAATCTAAAACATCTAGGGACCCTCTCAAACACACACAAAAATGTCGTCAAAATCGGTCCAGCCGCTTAGGAGGAGTTTAGTGACAAACACTAGTACAGAAGAATTATTTATATAAAGATATATTGGTTGTAACGCCACCTATCGGGTCCAATTGGGAATCTAAACCATCTAGGGACACACCACTCAAACATACACAAAAAATTTAATCAAAATCTGTCCAGCCTTTTAGAAGTTCAGTGACAAACACACATACAGAAGAATTGTATATATAAAGATATATCGATTGTAGCGTCACCAACCGGGTTCAATTGGGAATCTAAATCATCCAGAGACCCACTCAAAACACACAAAAAATTCATCAAAATCGGTCCAGCCGTTTAGGAGGTGTTGTGACAAACACACGTACTGAAAAATTATATATAAATAAAGATATATCGACTGCAACACCACCTACCTGGTCCAATTGTGAATCTAAGCCATCCAAGGACCCACTCAAAACACACACAAAAATTCATCAAAATTGGTCCAGCCGCTTAGGAGGTGTTGTGACAAACATACGTACAGAAGAATTATATATATAAAAGATATATCGACTGCATCACCACGTATCTCGCCCAATTGTGAATCTAAACCCTCCAGAGACCCACTCATACATACACAAAAAATTTCATCAAAATCGGTCCATCCGTTTAGGAGAAGTTCAGCGACAAACACACGCACAGAAGAATAATATGTATAAAGATAAACATTACATATTTTGGAATCGTACGAATTGAAAATTTAAAAATATTTTTTTCTCTCACGATCTGTTATTTTATAAACATGTTTATTTTGAAGGGGGGGGGGAATTGGTGTGGCAACAGTCAATTACTTGCAAATATATCTTTTCGTGACCTCATTTTGCACGTTTTCCTTTAATTATGTGAATTACTAAGCAATCAACTGCGTGTCAAATTTTCGAATTACTTGTTTTATGGATTCTAGCCTAATCGGGCTCACAGGACAGCCAATAATTCAGTTTACGACATTAACCATGAATCATACTATAAGCTGCTGCTGCTTCTAGTCAATGGCTTATGACACATTTATTCATATTTGAATAATTTTCCTTTCGAAATATTGATCGCGATTTATCTGTCATATTCAACAATGGATATTTAAATAGTTTACTTTTCAGCCTCTGGCTCTCTACGCCTTAAAAAAAATAGTTTTACGCTTTTATTTCTTACCTTTTGCTCTATTAAATAAGGTGTCCCGATAATTTTCATATTACTAATATATGAATACCATTTTTAATGCACAAATGGCATTGTTTAATATATGAAAAGCCTTTTTTTTTTTTTTTAATACATGAATACCTTTCTTAATATATAAATAGTTTTTTGTAATACAAAAAAAATAATAATTGAAAATTGATTAAAATCAATTTTTAATATATGAATAGCATGAAGAGTATAATTGTTAAAAATTTTTAGATTAATCATATTGTTTGTTGGTTGAGTTCATAAAAAAAACTCAATATTTTCATATTTTCCTATTTAATTTTTTTTTTTACCTCAATTAAAGAATTAAAAGGAATTAGAAGAATAATTTCAATTTTTAACATTGTTTTCCTTACAACAAAACTATTGTAAATTTTACAATATATTTCGTATTTAAAATTTTTAACCGATTGATAATGAACAACTTTTAAGAGCTATTTGAAAAGTTTATGCTTAAATTATGAATCACTTAAAACAAAATACAAAACACTATTTCTACTTTTCCTAATGGATTGCAAATATTAGACGGTCTTCTTTTTTGCTATTTCTGAGCAAAAAATGTAAATCTCTATATAAATAACAAATATAAATTACCAACTAAGATCTGCACGACTTTAAAGTAAAATGAGTTGTTGATATTCTAAACAAAGGAGATTGGTTCGAAATACCGGTTTAATATGATAAATCCAAAGATCGTAATGCCCTTCCGTTAGGCTCATGAGGATTAATAAATCTCTTCTGATAAAGGTTTATAGATGAAATTTAGATTATAACGTAAAAATACATCACTAAATAAAATCTCACATGCATATTTGCCTTTGTAAATGTATATAGTTCTCTAAAAATGTATTACTGAATCACAATAAAGCCCCCAAAATATAAATGTGATATCTAAAAAAGGCATTGCGAAATCTTACTTAAGTGGGCTTTGTCAATGAATCCAAAAAATACAAGTGGCCACCTCTAAAAATGCAATACTGAATCCCATCTCAAGCACAAGTAAGACGGTGCCATAAGTAGATGATGGCATCACCTCTTCTTGGCATTTTGTAGATGAATCCTGAAAATATGGATTTATTTAGACACTAATTGGGCAATCATCATGCCACTAGTGAACTTTTGCATAAGAATCCTAAAAACACTAATGCCGCCCCTAAAAATGTATTACTGAATCCCACCTCAGACACAAATTGGACAATGCCACAAGTGAACATTTGTAGAGGAATCCTAAAATATAAATGTAGCCCCTAAAAGGCATTACTGAAACTACCTCAGACATAAATTGTACAATGTCACTAGTGAACTTCTGTAAATGAATCGTAAAAATAAAAATTGAACTTTTAAAAATGTATTATTGATTCCTATCTCAGATACAAGGTAGGCAAGGCCACAATGCGAAATTGCGGCATTGCCTACCTTGTATCTGAGATAAATCTGAGCTAAGAGATAAATATTAAAAATATAAATGTAACCCTTAAAATTATATTGCTGAATCCACCTCAGACACAAATTGGGCAATACCACTAATGAACTTACAATGAATGAATGAATATAATAATGAATAAAAAATATTGAATGAATAATGAATGAATGAAAATTGTAATGCAATAATCAATAACAATGATGAAGGAATTCTAAAAATATAAATGTAGCCTCTGAAAATATATTATAGATTCCCATCTCAAATACATGTTAGGCAAAACCGCAGTGGACCTTAATAAAGGAATATTAAAAATATAAATGTAACCAGTAAATATGTATTACTAAATCATATCCCAAGCACAAATGGGATGCCACAAGTGGACTTTTGTAAGATGAATCCTAAATATATATATATATATAACCTCTAAAAGTGCATTTGGAAATCCCACTTCAGTAGCAATATTGCGATATCAAGAATTTCTCCATAGAATATCTCCAAGATTGCATTGTGTGCATGTTCTTCCAAGAGCATTAATGCACAATAAAAAATCGAAAGTCGAAGCATTTCCTTGAACCGCCATTGTTTATTCCTCGTAACTCCTTTTTCTCAATACAATAGTTCTATTTTCATCACGTAATAAGGCAATTCAGCGGAATAAAAAAAACGGAATATTGGCAAACAAACATGAATAATTTGGCGAAAAAAATAAGATCGCCCAATCATGATGTCAGCGGTATTATTTTTTGACAACTCACTGGCAAGTAGTAGAGGGAGTTAATAAGGTGCCGTTTCAAGAAATGTTTCTCATTCGGAAATTGTGATAAAAATAGGTTGTTTTTGTTGTGTTTTGCAAAGTTGTTAGGAAACAAAAAAAAAAAATTGCAAAATTGTTATCCCATTGAACTTGAATTACTTGGCTGAAAATGTTTTTGTTATTATTTTGGTGTTATTTACTCTTTCCGTCTTCGTAAACAAAAACCAAAAGGAAAAAGTTATTGTTAGTTTTTTTTAAATTTATTTATGCACTTATTTGCTCTATTACAATGACGCTAAAGTGTATTTATGCATTCCGTTTTATTTTTGCGCGAGATAATATAACGAAAATCTTGTTACTATTTTTATTTTTGGAATACTGTTATAATAAAAAGGAATGAGCCTGCATGGCCGAGTGTCTTGCGCTCTGGTGCCACAGGTTTCGGGTTCGAATTCTGGATTGGTTTGGTTTGGTTTGTCGCTCTACGGTCATCTTGTGCACACGAGATCTAAACGGACCGGGACCTACAGTTTACTATTCCGAACCACTACAAACATCCATGGCACCGCCAGGATTGAGCGTTATCTTGAGGTTTAGTGAATCTTCAGCCCTCGGGGTTTCTCGCTAAAATTGAAGCTGTAGCCATGGACGTCGCCTTCGACGGGGTCCTTTGGACCTAGTGTAGGCTTTCCTGCACCAGGGAATTAGTAACAACAATAATAAAAATGATAAATCCTTCTTTTGTTCTAGTGTGATACTTACACTCTGGCGCTTGGTGCTGTAGGTTGCGGGTTGGACTCCCGGTGCTGTCACAGATGTTTATAGTGGTTCGGAATGCACTTTAAACCGTAGTTCCCGGTCTAATATGACTGTTGAGCGTAAGGCTAACAGCCTTACCTCGTAAAAGAAAACATCTCATATTTAGAAATCTGCCTTTAATCAGTGGTTTGTCCAACCAATACAATTGTCCAACAGAGACAATTTTATCACAAGAGCCTTATTTTACAGGCCTTAACTACATCATAAAATTATCTTTCTGACGTCATTAAAGTAATCCGAAAATGGTGCTACTAGAATCAATCTATTGGTTTTCTGAAAATTGACTGTAAAATTTTTTGTATGATTTTGTATGCATTTTGAATATTATTCTGAATATTTTAGGTGGTTTTGTATTTTAAAAATGCTAATTAATAATGCTTTAGTAATATTTACCCATTAAAATTTGTAGTTATAATCTTATAAAATAATTTCATTCTATAAAAATTTAACTTTAAAGTAAACTTGTTGTGTTGCTTTCAAAATTGTAAAAGGGATATTTCTCTATAAAACAAATTATATAGAGATAGTATATCTTAGAAAGTGTGGGAGTTATATATTTACGTAATAAATGAGCAAATAGATTTTTTCATTTCAAATAAGAATATTTTTTTTCAGTTATCTTTCTGTCTATACTTTTAGCCGTAATCCAACAATTCTAATTTTTAACAATCCTGTTTAGTTAAATGATCTAATGATTTTAACAGTAAAGTAAATCTTGGTCATAATAGTGCATGCTATTTTAAGAAAAGGAAATATTGCTTCACTTTTACTTTATGAAATATTCATATATTCTGATATTTCAGGTGTGAATCAGGTAACTGGTATGGCTATATTTTGTTTTTAAACCTACCACTATTGAAGCTTGTATGATAGCATCAATAATGTATATACATCAAGATAAAATTGTATTAATGCAGTGAAAAGTCAAATACTCTAATTTAACCTTCCTTCTACACATTCACACAATTATTTAGCCATACACAATAGTGTAATGCTAAATAATTTGCAGACGTTCAGATAAATATAAAAAACAGTGTAATACTAAATAATTTGCAGACGTTCAGATACACAAAAAAATAATGTAATACCAAATAATTTACAGGCTTTCATAAAAACATTTTTAGGATTAAAAATAATTTTTCCGCAAATTTTATTTAGTTTAGTCATTGTGAAAGTAGTTATTGCAATTTATATAATATTTAAATAATTCTGTGGTTTATTGAAATTTATTTAATTCAATCAATTCAGTATATTTTATTATTTTCATTAAGTTTTATGTTATTATTAATAATTTTCATATACTAAAGCAAAAGTTTTTTGGAGGTATTATTTGCTGAACGAAATTATTTTTAAATAAACACCTTCAGAAAGGAGCGCTTTTTTAAAAAATCTTTTAAAGACCATTCAAGGCTCCATTTTTCACGTTTAAGTATTATTAATGCCCAATGCCGTCCAAAACAACAAAAGATTTAATAAAAAAAAAGTGTAACGCTACCTCAATCCAAGTCATCCATAATATTTCATTCTCTATTGTAGTAACGGCTCAAAAAAATTAATTAATTCCAAACAATCAATTCCGAGCTTTTGATTGCTCTGCAGGCATTTGACGAATTGCAATAAGTAACCAGTCATGAATTATAGATGAGCAACGAAATCGTACGGAAATTAAAAGATTTGCGAAACTTCTTTCTAAAACTTTTAAAGTCTTCTGCAAGTAGTATTTGGGGTACAATCATTAATTTTGCATATGAATAAGCATTAGGAAACAGCCTTCTATTCTTTATTTCTTGATTAGCTTAACCTTTTCGGTAGCCAAGAATTGTTGCCAAACCCAAGTGTCCAGAACCAATTTACAGATTCTGCCCGTACTACGATTAAAAACCCTCTATCCAATTCTATTGTTTTCTCAATGAAAACGGTCAAAGAAATTATGATTCTTGGGGAGATTTTGATTTTGATTTTGATACATATTTCTCGATCTGACCTCAACAATTGCAGAAATAAAACCGACAATTTCACTTTTATAATGCTGTCTGGAACAAAAAGAAATAAATAATGGAATTGAAAAAAAGTAACTTATCGGTCAACTTAAACATAGACTTTTTTTTTTTTTATAAATCGCCATTCTACCATTTTTTTTATCTGTCTTATGGCAATATTTCACACTTGTATTAATTTAAAAGTTTTTTTTGGATGCGAAATAGTTTGATGGTGAATTAAACTGTCTTTTAATTGAATTTTTAAATAATCAATTATATATTTATTCAAAAATACTTTGTATAAATATACATACATTCTACATAAATTCCGTTATTATTTCTATTGTAAATTATATTTCTTTTTTCCTATTTTTGCAAAAAAAATAAATTCCAAAAATATTTAAAAACAATTATTTTTAAATATTTTAATATATATAAATATTTTATAATTAATAAAATTATTGTTTTAAAATAAATAAAATCAATTGTTTTTAGATATTTTAAACTATATAAATGTTTTATAGCTAATAAAAATTATTGTTTTATAATAAATAAAATCAATTGTTTTAAATATTTTGATGCATATAAATATTTTATACTTAATAAAATGTATTGTTTTAAATTAAATAAAATCAATTGTTTTTAAATATTTTAATATATATAAATACTTTATAGTTAATAAAAAGTATTGTTTTAATATAAATAAAGTCAATTATTTTTAAATATTTTAAAACAATTTTTATTACAAATCTTGTAATGTTTACACATTTTTGTAATCTATTTTTATTATAAAAATTATATTCTTTTTAAATAAATATACCCATCAACCATTAAAATAATAATAATAATAATAATAAAATCCAGCATTATTTAAATTCCATTCATATTTTCAACGAGGAATTTTATAATATTTATAATATTAGAATTATATAAAATAAAAAAAAAAAAAAAATAAATCAGTTTTTCGTGGTATAAAAATAATAACATTCGGAAAAATATTGGATATGATTCTTTAATATTTGATGACTATTACATACTGAATTATGAAGATTATAGCATACTCAATTAATTGATTGATTTAATTATATAGTAAATTTTCAATAAAAACATAATAGATAATATTTAAACTAATACATGATATAACACTAACCTGCTATCCTTTTTTTTTTCTATATATTGCCTTATAATTCTGCTAATTTCTCTTTCTATATATATATATATACCTGTTTGAAATTATCACGAAAAAAATCCTACAAAAGTAGGAAAACATTCTTATATTTTAAAAAATAAAAACCATTTTATTTATTTATCGCGTTCCTTTCAAATTATTCAGTTGCAAAATCGTCTGCAAAAGAATTTCGAATAGGAAATGACGTCATAGCTCTAAATGCGTTCTTATTCTCTTTTAAATCGTTTAGTTTTACTTCCAGATTTTTATTCGCTAATAAATAATTCTTAAACTTTTGAGTGAACAACTTACGAAATTAAAATGGTAAGTTTTTGAAATATTTATGATTGTGCATTTTTTATGACTGTGAATATCCTTTGACTTAAAAACTATCCCAAAAATATAAAAGCCATGTATATAAAAATTTGTTTTACTCTCTTGATTTTTATTCGCTAATAAATAATTCTTAAACTTTTGAGTAAACAGGATTAAGAATTGCATTAAAAATTCTTCCGAAATTAAAATGGTTAGTTTTTGAAATATTTATGGCTATGCATTTTTATGACTATGAATATCCTTAAACTATCACAAAAAAAAAAACGCACAAAATTCTTATATATTTTTAAAAAAATAATAAAAGTCATTTTAATTTTATGTTAAAGTGCTTTCAAACTATTCAGTTTCAAAATCGCCTGCAAAAGAATTTTGAATAGGAAATGACGTCATAGATTTTCTTGCGTTCTTATTTACTTTTTAATCGTCATTCGTTTTCAATAATTTGTTTTACTCTCTGATTTTTATTCGCTAATAAATAATTCTTAAGCTTTTGAGTGAACAAAATTAAGAATTGTATTAAAAGTTTTTCCAAAAATTAAAATGTTAAGTTTTTGTGACTGTGCATTTTTTCAAATTTGTTTATTTGTTTGTTTCAAATGTTCCATTATAGATTCTTAAGATTAATTATTTTTCATTCTAAATTTCTTTTTATTTGTGCTGACTTTTTATTTCGCAGCAACAAAATTAATTAAAAATTTCTATGTTTTATTTCTGTCGTCAATATTCTGATAGGCTTTGATTACTTAGAAATGGATACAAGTAATGACTATTCATTAAAATTTAAAAAAAAAAATCATAAGTAAGTGATATTTTATTTTGCGTGGAATTTATATAATGTCTTTATTAATTTTTTTATTTTATCGATTAATGCACAGCAATATATATATATATATATAAGTTAATATATTTTTAAGGTATTTTTTATTAAAATATAGCCAAACCCAAACTCGGCCCATAAAGGATTATATTACATATTTTATCCTCTCGAATGTTATGTTTTGAAGTGACTTACTCCAAATTTTTTTTCATTTTTCGTTGATTTTTTTAATAAAATTTTAGTAAGAAGTAAATAATTTCATTACATTGAAGTTAGACAACGCTAGATCAATTCAATATGTTTAATAAGTTCCAAATATATAAGAAAGAAAAAAACCATTCAGAAATTCTGTGGACGAGAAATATTAATTAAATAAACACAAACTTATTAAATGTCCCCAAGCCTAAACTTTACCCATAAAAGCATTATATTATAATTTTTGTAGATTAAATTTACTTAATTTTTAAAATTTAAAAATTTCTCTGTATTTTAACTGCAAACAATTAAGAAAATATTAGAATAAAAATTTAAACATAAAGCAAATTTTTTTTTGCTAAGTAATCCAGCTATTTTTTTCTGTTTCTTATTTTATGGTACTAATTTTCAATGATGTACAATATAGTTGTAAGAGTGATGTTTAATAACATTCATTTTAAAATAATTTTCTTGGTCAGTTTTTTTTTTCCTTCTATTCTTTCTTTCTTTCTTTCTTTTCTTTTCCACAAATTTTTCTTTTTTGTCTTTGTCAATAATTTTCTCAGTCAATCCTATCAAATCAGAAATACAAAAATTAAAAAAAATCAAATCAGAAATATCTCATGAACAATCTTAAAGTAAAGGGCAAATATCTTAATAGATCTTTTACAATGTACTGAAGATAACTTTATTAAGGAAAATATATCCTCAGGATATCAAAACCCGTGCTATTTCTGACCATTCAATAATCTAAGCATCATGGTGATCTTCTTATTCCAATTACATGGTGGAATAGATTTTTTTTACATACAGAATCTGTTTTAGTGGTGAATATGTCTCATATAAGCCAGTCATAAAAACATTAAAACTAGATGATGCAACCCATTCTTATAGAAAAATTAGTATCACGTGACCATCTATATATTTACGAAAAAGTGGATTCCGAACCAGTACATTAATTTCGAATTATTCATACTACATAATAATCAGTGTCTTTCAAATCATCAAACGATATCTGTTTTAATAAGAATAGTGGTGTCCTTTAAGAATACCTGAAATAAACCCGAACCAGTACAGACATAGTCATGTTTTGCTGCTGAGTCAATAAAACATGAAAACTTTCCTTTATAATAATCGCATCTTGACTGTCTATTCCTATGTCCTGTCTTCGTTGGGGCAACAGCCCCATGGTAGGCCAAGGCAGTCTGCCTTCTGGCAGATTTCGAGACAAGACATGATTTCTTTTTACAGGATAGGGTTGTCAGCTCTACTCTCTACACTCATGTTAGTCCGGGACCTACCATTTAAACTGGATTCTGAACCACTACAAATATCCATGGCATCACCGGGACACGAACTCGAAATTGTGGCACTGAGAGCCAGAGTTCTAGTCATTCGGATATCAGGCACACTGCTTGCCTATTCATCATCCTCATCATCATCGGTGGCGCCCCAGTTCCATAATGAGCCAAGGCCGTCTGCCTACTGGCAGATTTCGAGACAGGAGATGTTTTATTTTTACGGGGTAATGCTGTCAGTCAGCCTTACGCCCAACGCTCTTACAATCATAATAGACAGGGGTCTACTGTTTAAAGTGGATTCCGAACCACTACAGACACTTATGGCACCTCTGGGACCATAAGGGGACCGGATTTAGATGAAAAGAGGCCCTAGGCAATTTCACTTATGAAGCCCTTTCACCTCCCCTTTTAAGTTTGTAAATTATAAAATACATCATTACTGTGATATATAACAATATGTTAAATGAAACATGTTGTGATTGGTACTATTTTTGTAAAGAAATGTGACACGGATAATAAATAAATAAAAATTCGAGAACACTTATTTGGACATTTATTCTCAGCACCATATATAGTACTTGTAACAATAACAATCAAACATAACACACAACATATACAAAGAAACAAAATTCAAATAATAAAAATCTTTGCTCACGAAAAATAAACTATGTAATAAAAATCTAATTAAATTTCTATCTAATTAAATTAAATATATTCAATACATTGAAGATTAAAAAGCAAATTCAATTCAGATAAACTTATTTTATAATAATTCGCATTTAAAGTTTAAGTATAAACTATTATGCATTTTAAGTTTTAAACTAAACCAAAATGGAACTTTATTCAAACAAAATCCAGATCACAAAAAAGATAATATACAAACGAATAGATCCAATGAGCTAAATGTGTTGATCTTAACCACTATATTTTTCAATTCCTTCATTAGCTCGCACTCTCCCTACATGTATATCTTGTTCAAATTTTCAATCGTTCATAAAATACTTTTTATTCATCCACTCCAGTTCAAATACATTTTTTGAACTTGTATTTTATGATACTGGATTTTAATACAGTTTTTCAAATATTGATTCAATAATTAAATTTAATTAATTAATTTTACTTCTTTTAGATTTAAGTTGCATATATCTAGCAATAGATGACGCCAGATAAACTTAAAAAAGGAATAAAAAATTATTTATAAAGGACTTTCTGCAATAGAGTGGAAAAAAAAAAGAAGGAATTCACTTTGTTTATTAGTCACATGTGTAAAATTTCTCCTTATTTTCGATTCAGTGTTTTAGTGTTTATTGTTTTTAGAATAGTATAATTTTAATTTTGCTAACAATTTGAATGTAGGCCGCTCTTGATTTTGTGGCCCTAGGCTGAAGCCTAGTTAGCCTATAGGAAAATCTGGCCCTGATCTAAATTCTATTAATCTAAATTCGAATCCAAACCCTGGGGCACTGAGCGCCAAGTCGGCCATCAGACGCTGTCCGTCTATTACCATTACTAAATTCGTGTTTTTGTGTTTTATTTTTTACCATTATTTAATTTATGGTGCTTGATGGCAGAGTGACTAGCGCTCTTTAAACCGTAGTTTCATATGATGCACATTAAACTTATGATTAAATCGTACAGTTTAATATGACTGTAGAGCGTTGTTCGTAGGGCTGACAACCCTACTCTGTAAAAAGAAAATATCTTCTCTGTCTAGAAATCTGCCAACCGGCAGACGGCCTTGGCCTACCATGGGGCTGTTGTGCCAATGATGATGATGATTTAATTTATAAATTTTCGTTATTAACGTTCATCTTTTATCTATTTGTCATATTTACCTTGCATTTATATATATATATATATATATATATATATATATTAATTTATATGCTTGGTCCTGTATTTTATAATTATTATTTTATAATTGCATATGAACCAGCTCTGACATTCTCATGATTAAAAGATTTATGAATTTATCACATTATTATGCATTTCTTTCATAATGGAAAATCCCCAGACATGACTAATACATGGCATAGAATTATTATCTTATTAAACTATCTCTGTAACAAATAATAATAATAATGAGACTTTCGAAATAGCACCTGGTTTATCAAGTACAAGTCAAATTTCTTTTATCTAAACTTCGTCCACTTCTTTTTGGTTGTGTTGCTTTTTGAGGCAGACAGGCAGAGGTTTGCGTTGGCTGCTCTCAAAGGACGTTAGAGGACACCTACGAGATCCAGTAGGCAGCTGTGAATGAACTTTGCACACCCTTTTTTGAAGCCTCAAGAAGTTCTTTGTTCTTGTTCCTTTGCAGCAGGCATACGTGGATTGTGCTTGCTTTTGGCGTTGTTTGATTTTTTGAATAGGGAAACAATTGTTCATCGAAATGTAATCAATCATGGCTAAAAAGATTGAAAGTTTGTTTACAGTGTGCGTAGGATATGGACTACTAATTATCTCCTTTTGTTTATATTCTTTGTCTCAATGTTTTCTCCATTTTGACAACTAAAAGACGGGATGTTTATAAATGTAAAATAAAAATAACCTTGTTCATCACAATTTTCCGTTATTATCTCGCCAACTTAAAAAAAGAAATTAATTTGAAAAAACTTTCGGCTTTTTTCATTTTGTTGGTGAAATAATTTTTATGACCTCAAATTTCGCTTAAAAACAGCAGGCCGATAGGTGGTTAAAGAAAGGCATTGTCTTCTAATAAGGTATTTAGAAGTAACTACTTAACCTTTGTTTATCATAAGAGAGAAAGCTAGTAAAAATTCCTATCAAATAATCTGATGGCTGCTGTGAAATGCTTTTACGTACGATATCACAAATCGCTAATGAGGCTCCTCGTATCTCAAAATGGCGCCTGCAATGGCCGACGTCAGTGGATCGAGCCTAAATCCTCCTGCAAGCTAACAAATCGCGTAATCTAATTAAAAAGATGACATTTTATTTTCAAAATTTGCGTATCATATGGGAGAAAAATAGGAAAATTCCTATCGATTAGTCTGATGGCTGATGTGAAATGCCGTATGTACGATATGACAATCGCTAATGAGGTTCCTGGTATCTCAAAGTGGCGCCTGCAATGGTCAACGCCAGTATATCGAGCTTAAATTCTCTTGCAAGGTAATAACGCGCGTTACCACGAGTTTTCTCTAATTAATGAGATAACATTGTATTTTCAACATTTGCGTATCATATGGAAGAAAACTAGGAAAATTCCCTATCAATTATTCTGATGGCTGATGTGAAACGCTTTATGTACGATATCACAATCGCTAACGAGTTCCCTCGTATCCCAAAGTGGCTCCTGCAATCGTCAACGCTAGTGGATTGAGCCTAAATCACCCTGTAAGCTAACAATGCTCGTTATCACTGGGCGTGTTACCACATGTTTTCTCTGGTTCTATAAGATGACACTAGTGTCAACCTTTGCGTAACCTAGGAAAAATCCCTATCAATTAGTCTGGTGCCTGATGTGAAATGCCTTATGTACGATATCACAACCGCTAATGAATTTCCCTCGTATCTTAAAATGGCGCCTGCAATGGCCAACGTCAGTGAATCGAGCCTAAATCCTTCTGCAAGCTAACAATGCTCGTTATCACTAGGCGTGATATCATGTATTTTCTCTAATTAATAAGATGATATTATATTGTTAACATTTGTGTATCATATGGGAGGAAACCAGGATAATTACTATCAATTAGTCGGATAATGTGAATGGATGATGGAAATGCTTTATGTACGATATCACACTAGCTAATGAGTTTTCCTCGATAGTCCACTACTACAAACTGTCAGATGTCGGATTTCGTATCATTGTGATGGTCATCAGTTTCCTTTTTGGCAATTTCTTTTATCCCAGAAATGCATCTTACTTTAGCCATAGAAAAATTATAATTTATCATCAGCCAAAAAAAATCCACATTAAAAATGAACAAATTAGTCAAGTCAAAAATGAACGGATTTCATTTCAAAAGTAACAAATTAGTCAAGTCAAAAAATAAAAAAAATGAACAAATTAGTCAAACAAAAATGAACGGATCAAGTCAAAAAAGAACAAATTAAAAGACAAAAATGAACGAATCAAATCAAAAATGAAGAAATTAGTCAAGTCAAAAATGAACGAATCACGTTAAAAATTAATGAATTAGTCAAGTCAAAAATGAACGAATCAAGTCAAAAATAAACAAATTAGTCGAGTTAAAAATGAACGGATCACGACAAAAAAAAAAAAAAAAATTAACCAAGTCCAAAATGAACGTGTCAAGTAAAAAAAAAAAAAATTAGTCAAGTCAAATTAGTCAAGTCAAAAAAAAAAAAAATGAAAGGATCAAATCAAAAATGAACGAATTAGGCTGCGATTCGTTGTCATGTCTTCCTTATTCGCCAGCCATGGCAATATTGGATAATATCACACGTTTCCAAACTTGAAATACACCGAGCCGGTCAGAAAATCGCTACAGATGATTATATTAAAATTACTGCAGGTGAATGGTTCAAAAACATGATAGTTTTGAATTTTATCAAGACATTAGCTGAATGCCCGGGTTTATTTTAAAAAGAAGTTAAACGATAACGATTAAAGAGGCAACAAAATTTAATTATTCAAAAATGAACTTGTTTTATTAATGCAGTCAAACCTGTTTCTATGCGGTATATAAAAAATCCATCAAATACATATTATGAATAAAAATATTTAAAACATGTGATTTAAAAGGAAAACAACAGATGGCTGTCAAAATAATATGCAAATTAAAAACCAACAGATAACCCACCTGATATTATATCATCTCATTACCACGAAAATTAGATGCGAGGTAGGGATACATCGTGAGGTTTGATTTACATATTTTTATGCTGTCTCTATTTATAGCATAAATTTTTTTTTTTATTTTTTATTTTTGCAAATGATTCATTTTACAACTACTGGAGTTTCAACATATTTTTTATGCGGTCCCTATCCGACGCACAAAAACAGTTTGACTGTATTTTATAAACAATAATAATAATAATAATAATAAATTAATAAATAATCATAATAATAACATATAAATAAAAATAATAAATAAACAATAATAATAATCCTTCAGTATAAAATTAAAGAGGGCCAGAATGGCCGAGTGGCTAGCGCTCGGTATCCCATGTTTCGATTCGAGTCCCGACTGTGTCCTGGATGTTTGTAGTGGTTCGAATCCACTTTGCCGTAGGTCCCGGTCTCATATGACTGTTGAGCATACAGCGGACAACCCTACTCTTAAAAAAAAAAAAAAAAAAACTCTTGTCGCGAAATCTACTAGTAGGTAGACGGCCTTGGCCCACAATGGGCTGTTGCGCCGATGATGATGATAAAAATTAAAAGAAAATAATAATTTAAATTAATTCCAGACAATCGCTTATGGATACGCAATATTTTGAATTTTTGCACTCAAAGTTGGTTGTTTCATAGGCTGAGTATAACTAATGTAAAACATATGTATTGAATTTACATTATATTATATTATTATTATGCTATTATTATTGTGCGGTGTATAAAAATTCCATCAAATTCATATTATGAATAAAAATTAATTAAAAATGTAATTCGGAATGTAAACAACAGATGGTTGTCAAAATAACATGCAAATTAAAAAATTTCAACATCGTGATGTTTGATTTATGGTGAGTTTTTGATTTACATATTTTATATGTAGGATTTTTATACTGTCTCCATTTTTACCGCATAAACATGTTTTTTAATGTGTTGCAAATGATATATTTTCTAGCTACTTATGAAGTTTCATGATATTTTTGTGCGATTTCTTTTATGTGGTCTCTATCCCCTGTACAAAAACAGGTTTGACTTTTTATTTTATAAGCAAAAATAAATACATAAATAAAAAAAAAAATAGTAAGAATAATAATAATAATCCCTCAGTATAAAATTAAAAATAAAAATTTTAGTTAATTTCAGGTAATTACGGATTAATAATGGATACGTAATATTTTGAGTTTTTGCACTCAAAGTGGGTGTACTATAGGCTTGAGTATAACTAATGCAAAACATATATATTTTAATTACATATGTTTTACATTATGTTATTATTATTATTACATAATGTTTTACGTTATTATTATTATTGCATATGTTTTATATTATTATTATGTTTTACATCTTGTTATTATTGTTATAACATAACAGTTGGGCTGACATATTCGTAGGCTGACACATAAATGACGCTACTAATATTAAATCCATATAATTTTTAGTTAGCCCTGACCTTCAAAAGACACGTGTATAAAATTTGACAGCTGTTGTACTATTAGTATGTGGGTTATAGCATTTTTAGTGAAGCAACTTTGTTAGTTAGAAAAATGGATAAAAAGGAATTTCGTGTTTAATAAAGCATTTTGCTTTTTGGCGAAAAAAAATACTATTGAAGCCAAGGATTTTCTCGATAAATATTATTCGGACTTTGCACCAGGAAAATAAACCGTAGAGAAGTGGTTTGCTAAATTTAAACGAGGCGAAATGAGTACCGAGGACAATGCACGCAGTGGACGCCCCAAAGAGGCTGTTACCGACGAAACATCAAAAAAGACTAAAGAATAAGTTCTGATAACCATAAAGTGAAGTTGATTGAGATAGCTGAGACCCTTAAAGATATCAAAGGAACGTATTGAACATATCGTAAATGAATATTTGGATATGCGAAAGCTCTGTTCAAAGAGGGTGCCGCGTGAGCTCACAATCGACCCAAAAACAACAACGAATGGATGATTCTAAGCAGTGTTTGGAGCTGTTCAATCGTAATAAATCCGAATTTTTGCGTCGCTATGTGATAATGGATGAAACATGGCTCCATCATTTCACACCGGAGTCCAATCGACAGTCAGCCGAGTGGACTGCACGTGATGAACACTGAAAATGCTATAACTTCACTAAAAATGCTATAACTCACATGCTAACAGTGCAACAGCTGTCAAATTTATACACGTGTCTTTTGAAGGTTAGGGCTAACTAAAAATCATATGGATTTAATACTAGTAGCGCCATCTATATGTTAGCCTACAAACTTTTCAGTCTACCTTTTATGTTCTACGTATTATCCCTTTATACTGGCTGTAGAAGAAAATTTTTAAAATTCCATGTAAACACTACAATTTACATTTATTTTACAGTGTAATCTAATGCAAACTGGAAAGTTTTTAAATGTGTAGCAAATGATATATTTTATAACTACTTATGAAGTTTCAAGATATTTTGTGTGCGATTTCTTTGTGCGGTCCCTTTCCCAAGCAAAAACCAGGTTTGACGGTATTTTATAAGCAAAAAAAATAAATAAAATAAAATAATAATAATATTAATAATAATCATTCAATATAAAATTAAAAAAACATTTAAAATAGTTTCAGGCAGTCGTTTATGGATACGCAATATTTTTGCACTCAAAGTGGGTATATCATAGGTTGAGGCTAAAAATCATATTTATTCGAATATGATTTACATTATGTTATTTTATTATTACATATGTTTTACATTATGTTATTATTATTACTACATATATTTTTTACATTATATTATTTTTATTATTAAATATGTTTTATGTTACATTATGTTATCATTATGATTACATATGTTTTTACATTATGTTATTATTTTTTTATGTTTTATTTATATTATTATTATCCCTTCATAACTGGCTGTACAAGAAAATTTGAAAAATACCATGTAAAAACACTACAATTTACATTCCTTTTACAACGTATTATCATTATAAAATGGAAAATTTTTTAAGTTATCAAAGCTTGGTTATTTACATAATAAATTTTTATTTGTTTGCAAACTCATTCCCTATTAACCACAGCAGACTTTTTAGAAGAATTAAAAAATACGTGGGTGCTTATAAAATTTTTTATTTTACAATGGAACCTACACTCGAGAGGCAAAAATATTTGGCCACTTCAAAGTCGCTTAGATCCGCAGCTTTTTCCATCACACAAGAAGTAAGTGAAAGAATGATTCTTCAGACTCTCCAGCAGCAGTTAAACCACTTCCACTCACGTGCCTTCCACGTCATCCAGGCGAGTTCATTAAAAATGTAGGGGTGGTCATAATGTTTTGGCTCTTTTAATAAATATATTTATATTACACAACGTCAAATGATTTGTCAAAAATTAATAATTAAAATTAATATCTAAAACAATATTGCAAAATTTATATATCACAATAAATGTATCGAATAAAAAGATTATTATAATTATTATTTTTTATACATTTGAAAGTCATTTTTAAAATACACCAAATGAATCACACGCGTTGAAGGTCATTGTACGAAAGCAATTGTGAAATGAAATATAAAGCTTAAAAATTGCTTTCTTTTTAACAGCAAGAACAAGATGAAGTAAGCCTATAATGGATAATGCTTCATAATAAAAAATAATAAAACTTCATCCATTTGATGTCTGAGTAATTCATGTGGGCTTTTATGGATTTCAGAAATGTCGATTTCAGCACCCACTTTGCTGCCTACTTCGATGGCTGAAATATTTGGAATGCATGTGTGGTTAAGAAAATACTTTCACATGTATGCATAATGTTATTATTTATCAGATATTCAGTTGTGAATTGTGAATATTATAAAACAAACTGGAGTGAAAATTTATCAAAAAATGTAATGGGTTTTTTTTAAAGCTTGGATTATTTAATTCAAAAACTATGCTTTTAAGTTATTTAAGACATAGGCGGGATTTTAAAAAATAGTTATACAGTTTAGATTAAAATTAAAAAAGACCTCATGGCCGAGCGACTAAAGCTCTGGCACTTGGTTCCACAGGTTTCGGGTTCGAGTCCCGACGGTGTCATGGAGGGTTGTAGTGATTCGGAATTCTCTTTAAACCGTAGGTCCCAGTCTAATATGATTATTGGGTGCAAGGCTGACAACCCTACCCCAGTGGCCAAGTGACTAGCTCTCTGGCCTTTGGTACCACAGGCTTCAGGTTCGAATCCTGGCAATGGCATGGATGTTTTGTTAGTGATTAGGAATCCGCTTTACGCTGTAGGTCCCGTCTTGTTAGGCGGCGTATGCACAAAATGACCGTAAAGTGACAAACCGAAACCGTAAAAAAAAAAAGTCAGTGTCACGGAGCTAAGTCAGACTTTACTTAAGGGGACTCCATCGCAACAAAAAGCTACCCCTCCCCTCCATTTCGAGACCCCACGTTCTTGGTACTTGGACTAAGAACTTGATTCTTGGAGTTTTTGGACTTGATCTAGAATGTTGGTGTCTACCAAGTGGGATAAGAAACAACAATATATTAAAATGTAGGTTTTTTTTTTATATGCCATAGTTTTTAAAAGCATTTTATAATAGTAGCATAAACATTTCAGTAGTTTTATATATTATATAAATATTTTATAGAAATTAATACGTAGTTGTTTTTATATATATTATGTAATAATTTTTATATAAGCCTCTTTTACTAAGTCTTTGTTGTTTCTTATCCCACTTGGTGGAACACACCCGTGTGTTCTCATAAAAGGCAGGAAGAGGGGACAGCTTCTGCTGTCATGGAGTACCCGTAGATAGAAAGTCTGACTCGTCTCCGTGTCGCCAAAGAAAGGAAAGTAGTGATTTCTGGAAGAACTTTTAGGGGGAACTATCTCGTATTTGCTTATCAAGAATATTATTATTTGGGAGAAAACCCGAAAACTCCCACCCAGGTAGTCCGATTAACGAAGCAAGATGCTGAACATCACTAACTCCTTCGATTCTCCTCGTTTTTTGAAACAGTATCTACGACAAAGCAGACAGCGGATTGAACCTCAGCTCTAATGCTCACTAGCGGCGCACGTTGCCACTGAGCCACGAGTTGTGTACTGAGTCTTTAAAATGTATTTCAAACAGTCCCACTTGTAAGAATAGGAGAATGATGTTTCCGTGGAGGAACTTTTAAGGTTAACTGCTCCACATTTGCGTGCTACATGGGAGTCGAATTAGTAAATGCCATTTAATTATTTCACTATCGAAGCGAGATGCTTACATATTCTGTCATCAAGTTTCTAATTTCCAAAAACAGTAACTGTAACACACGCCACCTGCGTATCCGAACCTATCTCCTCCTAGCTGTGTTATTACATCACTGAACTATGATTCGGATGATGTAATGCATTATATTTGTATCGATCAAAATTTAAAATCCCTTATTATTAATCCTGGAAAAAAAATTGATGATAAATACATATAAAATATTGATTCTTGCATCTGTAATAAATCGAATTCATTTCATTAAAAAAAAAGGGTGTTAGTACAGGATGTAAAATTTTATTGTCATGCTACATTATTATTTGTTATCTTATTATTTCAAATGACAATGCGCTTTTATTTTTAAGTAATCAATATACAAGAGTCATTCAGATTCTAGAATTTCGTTGCGCAATACTATTAGTCACTTTATTCGTGGCCAAGTGGTGAATTACTCAACTTACAGGCAAGAGGGCTGAAATTCGAATCAGCTCGTTCGAATCTCGTAGTTGCAGTTGTAGTCATTGCTGTCAAATTCCCCGAGAAAGGATGGGGATTGGGTAAACGTGAGTAAAGCATCTATAGTCATGCTGCCTAGTGGGAGGTTTCTGGGTTTCTTCCCATACGACACCCAAATGCGCGACAATTACCCCTACAAATCCTCTTGGAAGACAATGTCTATTCCTCGTGGCTGTTATCGGTTTGCATAAATGGAACACCAGACCCACCAATGTTCTATAAAAAAAAGTATTATTATAATGTTTATTTTCGGCTTAGAAGAGGAATCTTTCCACGAATCTTTAATTAGATGTCTTTAAATGTGTACATGTTGTTTGTGCAGCTGGATCTGAGTGTGGTTGGGTTGAGATACATGTTTAAGAACATACAGTTTTATTTACAAGCACGTAAACACCACATAATTACCACAACTAACTACAAATAATAATTCATTCACAACATGTACACATTTAAAGACATATAATTTAAAATTTTGTGGAAGGATTCCACTTCTAATCCGAAAAAAAGAAATTTAGGGAAATATACTTGTTATACTCAAGGAAAATATATTCATGATATACACTTCTTCTCAGGGTGAGAGTTTGTAGGCCGACAAATACACAAGGTTCGGCTAATTATATTTTCTCTCAGGATGACAGATTGTAAATAACCCCTTCTCGGGTGAGAGTCTCGATGCCAACTGACAATTTCTTTTAAACGCCACAAGGGACGCTCTTGCGTTGCGTGGCAGGGAGCCGGTTCCTATTATATTATTAACTACAGTAATTTCTTACTTGTAATCCTCAGTGCCATATAATAGGCAGAAATCTTAGACAGCAACACCCAGACCAAGTTCATGAACCTGTGTGTTTTCATGGAAGGAGGAAAAGGCGGTAGCTTCTGTTGTGATGGAGCACTCGTAGGTAAAAGTCTGACTCTGCTCTTTACTCATATTTACTAGGTACATGAACGTTTTTCATCTGTATCACAGTTCGTTGTTAATTTGTTCATTTGCAAAAGCATTTTTAATTCTTATCGATAACTTTATCTCACAAATTTCATCTTTTAGTCCAGCAATCTCCAAACTTTTTGATCGCGTACTATCCTTAACCCCCTTAGACTAAAATAATTTAAAGTTGTATCCCAGGTAATATAATACAAAATAGTATATAATCAATCTACCCAGTCAATAAAAATTTAATCGGTTGGGGGTCATATTGTTTACGAACAATCACGAGGTTCTGTTACGTGACTCGAATCTCGCCATATAAAACGGGCTGCTCTGTCAATTCGTTTTGTTGTTTCTGTTTTTATCCCACTTGTTAGACATCTAGTCAAGCGCACGAACCCGTATGGGCTCATGTTGAAGGAAACGTGGCCAGTTTCACCACCCGTAGGTAGATGTCTGACTTGGCT